>CAUYLG010038890.1:0-40306 GCA_963573385.1 Cacajao melanocephalus
GCCCTTCCGATCCCCGGAATACAAAAATCCAAAAATTTTAAACATTTTTACAAAAATCTCCCCCCCCTAAAAAAAAAAAAAAAAAAAAAAAAAAAGCACATTGTATTCCCAAGATTCTAGGCCTCTTTCCTGATTCTGGAATCTCTTGGGAACATAATAATGAAATGTATATTATCTTCAACTACACGATTCTTTGAAAAAAACCTGCCTTTCTAAACTAGCCCCATGCTCGATAACTCCTTCACTTAATTTAACATCAAAAATGAAAAAAAAGTGTATGGTCAAGCTTAGAATGATTCTTCCGTAAATTCTGGCAAAAGTTCATTGTCATAGATACTAATTATGACTAATAGGAAAGCAAAAATACATACTGCCAACCCAAATATATGCCACATTCAAAAAAATGATATGGTACATAAGATATAAGCTAAAAGGCTGCTGAGACATTAGGTTACAGGGACTTCCTAACTCCACCTGGAGAAGTATACTCTTTCAGGAAAGGTAGGATGAGATGCCACCTACTGCAAAGAGGACTCAAGAATGGAGAGAGAAGAAACTAACTGAGCTTAATGTTTTAATAATCTATACAACCACATTAAATATTTTACAAATCCTAATTCAAAGGAGAGAAAACTCAGGGCCACAAGAGGCGAAGAGGTTTGCCTAAAATGGAGAATACATGACAGAACCAGACTAGAGAAGGGTTTCTGCACTAAAGAGTAAAAATCAGAGAGGATTCTGTACTACCATTTCAAAGAAATAACACGGTACTCCTTCTAGAGTTACCGGTAGTAAAGTTAAAAGTGAACTTCCTAATAATACTTTCCCCACTGTCAGGAAAAAAAAAAAAGCGGGGGTGGGGTGGTGGCAGCAAGTTATCAGGGCAGACACAAGGGCACTGGTCCAATGACCTGGTAAAGCTGTTCACCGGGTGACCTTCAAGTCCCATCTTTAATTCTGCAGTGTCTCGGGTGGGCTTCAACACTTCCTGCTATCTGGTTCAGAAGATGTTAACATTGGGGTTCACATGACAATACTCTCAGACCAAAAAAAAAGAAAAAGGAAAGATCACTGCTAGTCTTATCTCACCCCTGTAAGTTGAATTACTTACGCATTAGGCTGTAAATGTGCTTTTCTGCAACATGTTCCGTAAACAGCTTTATAAGGTCATCTTTTAAGTCTCTGTTAAGCTTGGTTTCGATGTAAAACTTATTCTGAAAAACAAAATAAAATCTTTTTTGTGTATTGGGGAAATGATTAGTCTAATAAACTGGAGCACTAAATATTATTTTAGAAAACAATGTATAAAGGCATCAATTAAAACAGAAAAACTCAACATCCAACAATAAAAGCCCTGCAGCTATTAGTTACTTGTCTTTCTGGCATGGGGTTGAAAACAAAAAATTAAATGTTTTGAACCATACATCTCCAAAAGAACACTGGGAAATACCCAACATTAACTAGACAGGGAAGTACAAACACTGTAGAATCACACTGTGTGGAACACCATTTAAAAATACATCATCTAATGACAACATGGAGAAATACTAATGAAAAGTACCCCACCCCTATCATCTGGGGTGAAAGGCTGTGGACATGCACTGGCTGACTCCCCAGCACACACTCGATTTCACTGATTAAGTCTTTCAGTTTCTGGCACTCCCTGGGGACCACTTTTGGTTCAGAGGTAGACACTCAAGGCAGCCCAAGCAGACTTAGAGAAACCTTGGTATAAGGAAAAATCTCTTGCAGTTATAACCATGAGGGGAACAGGATAAAACAGATGTTATGGACAGCAAAGAGACCAAAAACCAAGTCCTTAGTAACGCTGTTGAACACAGATTCAACCAATCCTGGACACAGCCTTATTTCTGGAGTTTTCTTACAAGAGACAATATTTTTCCTTATTTACTTAAATCACTTTGAATCATGTTCTCTTTTTTCTTGCAGCTGAAATCCTGACTAGAATTACTGGCAAGTCAAAAGAGAATTTTTTCATTTAACTCAATGCAGAAGAGTGGAAAACACATAGAGCAATGCTAACAAGTTGCTGATTCTCTCTTAATTTGATTAAAAACATTTTTTTTTTGGAGATAGGGTCTCACTATATTGCCTAGGCAGGTCTCAAACGCCTGGCCTCCCACTTCAGCTTCCTGAGTAGCTGGGATCACAAATGTGAGCCACTATGCCCAGCCATTTAATTCTTAACACAAGTTTTTTTCTGTCTCTTTAAAAAATATACAAAAATAAGATGCGCACGGTTAAAAAATAGAAAGCATGCAAAAGATTATACAATAAAAAGTTTCTCAATGCAGACCCTCTGACCCATTCCCAAAAGGTCCCATTCTACACTGGGAAAACTTCGGTATATTCTTTCTAAGATGTTCCTTGCATATACATGGATGTGCTTTTTTTCCTCCTAAAACTAGTGAGAAAATATTAAACACTTACCTTGCTTTTTCATCTAATGTATCTTGGAAGATTTTTCTCTAAAAAAACCGAGTTGTGTTACTTTTAATTGCATATTTTTCTGTCTTCCATAAATTATTTAAATAGTTCCCTACTGATGAGAATACAAACGTTCCTCAATGTTCTGCTATTTTTAAACCTGTGTAATTCATATATATATATATATAATGTATATATGTATGTATTTATGAGTTTATTTGTATAACAAATTCGTAGAGGTACAATTCTTGAGTCAGATTTTTGCATTTTAAACTCTTAACAATAATGCCAAAGAGGCTTTACAATTTACATTTCTACCAAAAGAGTGAGGACCTTGATTCTCTACTGATTCACCAGAACTGAATATTAATCAAACCTTTCCAGTTTCACTATAAGAAGTTATTTTATTTTTATTTCTTAAATTATGATATTGGGTATATTTTCATGTTTATAATTTTTTTCCTGGGAACTGTCTGTTCATATGCTTTGTCCATTTTTCAACGGAAAAATAACGTTATCTTTTTCCAATTCATGAAAGCTGATTATCAAGGAAAGCAAACTTTCGTCTTTTTTCCCACTTACTTTTGGCTTATGATATTTTACTACACAAAGGTTTCCAAATTTTGTATTGTCATAGTGTAATATTTTCTTTCATAACTTCTAGATTTGGGTCTCATTGAGAAAGGCCTTTTTTCACTCTAAGACTATGCATGATTTCTCCTATAATAGTTCGCTAACATTTCATTTTTTAAAACTTATTCCATTTAGAATTTTTTATAAAGAATAAGGTAGTAGCTAGGTGCTCATGCCTATTTAGGCTTATGCCTATAATTCTAGCACTTTAGGAGGCTAAGGTGGACGGATGTTAGAGACCAGCCTAGATAACATAGCGAGATCCCATCTCTACACACACACGCACACAAATTTTTTAGAGGAGAAGGCAGTAATTGGACTCCCCCACGCTCAACTTCCAAATAACTACCAGTTGTCTTAACACTAGGTATGGAATAATCTACTCCTTCCTATTGATCTGAAATGTCACCTTTCTTATTAAACCTCTCATTTACTTCAGCTTATTTCTGGGCTCTGTTACTTTGATCTGTCTATCCCTGCCACCAATGACAATTAATTATCGTAGCCTTCTCATTCATTTTAATATCAGGTAGTGAAAGCAACAGGAGGCAGCCAAAAGCCTAGGGGTGGGTCTCTGGTGGAACCCAACCTCCCTCCAAGCTAAAGACAGTTTAAAGCCTGAAAGCCAAGCTAAAGAAAGTTAAATCCTTGGATGGGACTGAGAACTTGTCTTCCTGTTTGGCACACTACCCTCTGACTGATCCCCACCCTTCACCTATTTTACATATACCTACTCTTTCCTAATTGGTTTTCTACACTGTTGAGACCACCTTTGAGTGCTGTCTTCGCTTTAACCTTTCTTACATAGTCACAAACCAATCAGCATGCACTCCACATTCTGCGGCCACTACCCGGCCACTACCCAGCCACACCGCCCCTGCAACCTCTCTCCACTGAAAGCTGTTTCACTGCTCAATAAAATTCTTCTCTACCCGCCAATGTTCAGCACATCCTCACTCATCTTGGGCGCAGTACAAGATGGCGGCTACAAGTTGTAACACAGGCAAGCTGAGATATACCAGTATAGCTGAGCAAGGCCCAGGTGGGGCATTGCTGGCCAGGGGTCCCTGGCTTGAAAAGTGACCAAGAAGAAAAACCCTACATCAGAAAGGCCTCATACATGAATTCTGCTAGCTGAAATTCAGAGTAAGTTTGAAGTTCATTCTTCTTATTTTTTTCCTACATAAATTTTATCAGAAGACATTAAGTTAGCTGTCTTGTGCATTTCATTTCTAAATATTTTCCCCTTTGGAAATATCTAGTGAAAATTTAAATTAATAAAAATTTCAAGCTATTTTCACAATTCAAATTTTTAAATCAAAATTTAAAGCAAAAGTTGATCTGGCAGTATACCTTAAAGTCCTTAAAATAAATTAGCCATCTCTTTGAGACTCTGTAGTTTATACTCAATAATAAAAAATAATATAACTGTTTAACTCTCAAAAAATTTTTCTGCATTTATAGTGTTTTTCTCTCCTGGTATATTGTCCTATTGACATTTAAGACCTGAATGCACAACATTTTAATATACTCTTTCTATATAACTAAATAGAAACATTAAAAAGAAACAGTATGAAAACTTCAGAAGTACTTAGAAATTCAAATTATTCTACCTCTTTTCAACTTTGTCTCAGGTACAATAATGTTAAATTCTAAACCTGTAAGCAAAAATATGTCTTTATTTGATCTCTGTGTCTTTCAACAAGACCTTAGATACAATTTATTTTCTAGTTTAATGACAATTTCTTGATATTCATATAGACAGACTTCTAACAAGACACTAATTTTGACAAGAAATGTTTTTAAAAATTTGTGTTGTCAAAGGAAACTTGGCTTATTACGGCACTAGCAGGTTAATCCTTCAAACTATTTTCTTTAAATAATATACTTTTCCAACAAAGCAGTACCAAAGTTCAAAGAATTTCTATTTACTGGACAATAAAAACAAATGTTCACAAGTAACTACAAAGCAAATTCAAGCTCTTAATCTACAAGAAAAGCTATAGTTAAGCTTTGCAATCTAAGATCCTTTATTTGAATTCTGATGGCTGAAAAAGTAAGTTTGAAGTTAATTTATTCTTAATTGACACAGACTTCTTAAACCCCAAGATCCTACCATAAAGTTTTAGAAAGCAACAATGGCAATGCAGAAAAGCATAAATCACTTTCCTGACTTAATCTATATTTTTAAATAAATTTGCCATTTACCTTTTGACTCTAAATTATAATAAATTAGACTTTTGTTTTTATTACTAACGCACCTAGCCAATATGCTTAACTGGTAAATGCCATTAAAATGGCAGACATGCAAATCAAGAAACCTATTCGCCCACCCTTAATTCCTTTATCCATAAATAAGCCCTGTCCTTCAGCTCCACTTCCATACCTGGTCTCCACTGAAAACTTTAAAACAGCAAGAATAAAGAGTCTGCAGGCACGGAAATAAAATGTTTGCTCTATCAGTACAAGAGTTACGTAACATACACTCCTGATGAATAACCATGACAAGATTTCACCAAAATGATACAATGTAGCTACCTCCCTGCTAACCTAGACTCACTCACTCCTAGTGCCATCAATATTTTTCCTTAGTTTGATGATTCATAAAGGAGTTCTGGCACTTAAACCAAAAGAAAAGCCTTTTTATACATGTCTTTCTTAGTAAAATCCAGTTTCTCTGGCATTATATTGACTACAAAACTCATATTAACTTTTAAAATTGTCAGTAACCAAGAAATAAATTAAGTGTAAATGAAAATCATGAAGTACTCTTTTGGAAAGTTCCTTCTAAACTAGAGGTGGGGTAGTTGTGTTTTGTTTTTGTTAAGTGCATTTTATGAAGAATAAGTCCTTTTTAAGATTGCTATCCACATAGAGCAACCTACAAGCCACAGAAAGTAGGATCAACCTGAACATCCCATTCACTAGTCTAATAAAGAGGAACTTGGGATCATGGTTCCTAAGGGCTCCTCCATTCAACAGGAGCACTAACATTAAGACTCTATGGCTCTGTGTATTTAAAACAGGGAGGAAGCTGATCAACAAAGTCACAATCTACAGATTATACTCGCAGCATAACTCTCCAAATAAAACAGATCATCAGAATGGCAGCAATGTTTTATTGTTCTACTTTTTTATGGAATGACTTGCTTATTAGCATTTTACTTTCTGAGGACAAGAAATCTTATATATCTTTATTTTTCTACAACAAAAAACAGTGCCTTCCACATAGCAGAAATAAGTACTCATGTGGGTGACTGCTCATCTTAATGCCTACTTGTCTATTCAGCAATTGTTACTTATGGAATTTCAAAGGAGAAAAAGGAGAAATAACTAAAGTTCTTCTATGTCAACAACTATCAAACATGACAAATAATTTAATTTCCATTTCTAACACAAACGTAGTAAAAGAAAAACAACATGCTTAACTTTGCATCTATTTGCACTCTGACCAATACACCTAGGTATTTGGGAATAACTTACCATATATATGAAAAGAGGCACAATGCTCTGCAATGCTCCCATATATTGTCCAAGAGCTATATTAAATCTTTCAATATAGAGATCTGGAGGGCTGGCCTGTGAGAAAGAACAGAAGTGTGATTACTCTGGGAAACCAGGGAAAGATCTTCCACCACAATCTGAAATACAAATAGACTTAGAAGGAATTCAAAACTCATACTGTGATTCACAACAACAACAAAAATGACTTCTCCCTTTGTTCCAAAATCTGCTATGTAAAACTGAGGTTTAGCCATCTTCAAAAGCTGTGTAACCTTAACACGTTAATTAAAAGGTTTGCTCTCTTACTGAATAAAAAGGTGCACCGAGGCTGGGCACAGTGGCTCACACCTATAATCCTTTTGGGAGTCCGAGATGGGCAGATCACTTGAGGTCAGGAGTTGAAGACCAGCATGGCTAACACGGTGAAACCTCATCTCTACTAAAAATACAAAAGTTAGCCAGGTATGGTAGTGGGTACCTGTAATCCCAGCCACTTGGGAGGCTCAGGCAAGAGAATCACTTGAACCTGGAGGCAGAGGGTGCAGTGAGCCGAGATCACGCCACTGCACTACAGCTTGGGCAAAAGAGTGAGACTTTGTCTCAAAAAAAAAAAAAGATGCATTCGAAGATAAATAACATGATTTTAAAAAACTATTACTGAATTACACAGATATTCCATACAGAAACCAAACTATATTTGAACCTGGAATCAGTTGGGAGGATATTCAAGTAAGTGGTATAGGCTTAATGTACTATTAGAATGGCTAATGAAATTTATAATTACCTTAGGCACAGTCATATTCTGATTTCTATACTATCCTGGTTGTAAACCACTTCTGTAGCTAATCAATGATAAATACTAGGTTAGAAAGCTTTGACACAAATGACCCATGTACACCTACAGCTCTGTAGAGTAGTAAAATACATGCCTCTATTAACTCAGTTTTGCAAAATACCAAATCATGAAACCATCAAAAAAGAATACTTCCAACTTTTTTGTATGTTATAGATGGAACAGAATATAGACTGTGTTCCTCCAAAATTCGTATGTTGAAGCCCTAGTAATGCCATATTAGGAATAAGGAAGTAATTAAGGCTACATGAAGTCAGAAAGGTAGAGCCCTGATGCTACAGGATTAGTGTCCTTAAAGAAACACCAAAATGCTCAGGCTCTTGTTCCTCCCACATGGCTCAGAAAAAAAAGGCCATGTGAGGACTGCAGTGAGAAGGCAGCCATTTACAAGCCCAGAAAAGGGCCCTCACCCAGAACCGAATAGGAAGCACCTATGTCTTGGACTTCATAGCCTCCAGAACTGTGATAAACAAATTTCTTTGTTTAAGCCAACCAGTCTATAGTACAGTTGACCCTTGAAAAACCAGAGGGTTAGGGGAGCCAACACCCGAAACACAGTCAAAAGTCTGTGTATAACTTTTCACTTCCCCCCAAATTTAACAACCAATAGCCTACTGTTGACCAGAAGTCTCACTGATAACATAAACAGTCAATTAACACATATTCTATATATTACATGTATCATTTATACTGTATTCTTACAATAAAGTAAGCTGGAGCAAAGGAAAAAATTTTAAGATCATAAAGAAGAAAAAATATATCTACTATTAAGTGGAAGTATACTGTCATAAAGATTTTCATCCTCATCTCCACAGTGGGAAAAGGGTTGGTCCTGCTGTGTCAGGGGTGGGAGAAAATCCATGGATAAGTGGACCTACGCAGTTCAAACCTGTGTTGCTCAAGGGTCAACTGTATTTTGTTGTGGCAGCCCAACCGAAGACACTGTGTTTTACAAAAGTACATCCATGCACAATTTCATTCTATTCTATTCTACAACTAAAGCTAAATTAGTTAGGTCCCATTTTAACACTAAAGAAACACCTAAATAGCCAGTAATTTGTCTAAGATTAGACTGTTAGCAAATGACACATCCAGGTCTTCCAACTAAGAATTCATTTCTGGGTCAGTGTTGGGGGATGAGCATGGTACAAAACACAATGCAAACAAAACTGATTCTACACAAGAACTAACTTGTGGCAGCCCCACAGCCTATCAAGCACATCTTACACATAAAGTCTTGCTTTCAAATATGGATATTAAGAAATGCCACACAGAAGGATTCCTAAATTTTAAAACATGAAATTATAAGACCACTTCAACTAAGCTGTTTCAGAAATGTTTAAATATTTTGATACTATTTTCAAATAAGATTCAACTCATATTTCAGTTCTACTTAGAATCTTATACATGTGTAAAGAATTTGTCTTTCTAATTCATCTTCCATTACTGAGTAGTTACAGGTTTGGTGCATGCTAAGTGCTTTTATTTACATTTCTTTAATTTTTTTTTTTTTTTTGGTACATTCTTTGAGATAGGTCTTGCTGTCCTCTAGGCTGGAGTGCAGTACCATGACTACAGCTCATTGTGGCCTCGACCTCTCAGACTCAACTGATCCTCCTACCTCAGCCGCCTCCCAAGTAGCTGGGACTACAGGTATGCAGCACTAGGCCTGGCTAATTTGTTTTTTGTTTTTGTTTTTGGTAGAGATGGGGCTGGCTATTTCGCCCAGGCTGGCCTTAAATTCCTGGGCTCAAGCAACCCTTCTGCCTCAGCCTCAAAAAGGGCTGGGAATATAGGTGTGAGCCACCACACCCAGCCCATTTCTTTTTCTTAGTCCTCCTACTAACTGCCTATAAATTGAATGTCATTTCCATTTTACAGATGAGGTAATGGGGGCTCAGAAAGAGTCACCTGTCTACAATTCCACAGCGAATAAACCCAAGAACTCCAACTCCAACTATGATCGATCCAAGGCCTTCTACATATACTTAAATTCCGCTCTGGCACCCTGAAACCTTTTTACAAACTTCTCAATGTAGGGCACAAGTGTCTACCTCTGGCTGCACAGTCTGCTCGTTGTCACAGGCAGAACACAACAGAACTGACGATGGAAATTCTAGCACTTCCCAAAAGACATAAGACCTCCCTGACTGTTCTTTCTATCTGACCATTTCTCTTTGCATCCACTAAGCTGGCTAACTTCTCCTAGCCATTCCTTCAAAACGATCTGAATTACATGACCCTTCAGTGGGGCACCACTGCACTTACTTCCCTCACTGAGTAGTCTCTGCCACTACCTTCAAGTCTCTGAGGGCAAGATTTGTGTCTTATCTGTGCATCTCCAGTGCTGACCACAGTGCCTGGAATATACAGATAGATACAGAATGCATTGTGTTGCAAGAAGTCTCATTAATTCTAAACTTTGACTCTAAATCTAACTTAGCATTGTTAAATTCTTACTTAACAAGGCTGTATGACATTAAGTAATTCATTTTGCCCTCTAAATTTCAATATCCATACATCCAAAATAGGAAAAATACTAGCTGTGCTACTTCCAAGATGTGATGAAATCAAAGAAAATACTGTATTTTGAAAATGTTAAGTATTACACATGTATATATATGCAACTAATAAGTGAACTCCTTTCTGAATTAACTACCCATTTGTCCAGTGTTTCAAAAAAAAATCCAACAACATTTTTGTTTCTTTGTTTTTGAGATGCAGTCTCACTCTGTCACCCATGCTGGAGTGCAATGGTGTCATCTGGGCTCACTGCAACCTCCACCTTCTCAGTTCAAGTGATTCCCCTGTCTCAGCCTCACAGTAGCTGGGATTACAGGTGTGCACAACCACACCCGACTAATTTTTGTATTTTTAGTAGAGACATAGAGACAGGGTTTCACCATGTTGGCCAGGCTGGTCTTGAACTCCTGACCTCAAGTAATCCACCCAGTTCAGCCTCCCAAAGTGCTGGGATTATAGCCATGAGCCACCACACCCAGCCTAATAACATTTTTAAAAGCATTCTTTGTTAACTAAAGAACTTGGGAAAAATGGTTCCATGTTACAGGCAAACTTTTAACTATAACTAATGAACAGAATCATATGTAATATCTCTCTCTAAACTGCTTCCAGTAACTCTAAAAGTGATATTGCAGCATTCAAAGAAATAAATGTAGAAGTATTATGTGAAAAAAAATCTTAAAAGCTGTTGCATTAAAATAATGCTCAGCTGGGTACGGTGGCTCACACCTGTAATCCCAGCACTTTGGGAGGCTTAGGCGGGTGGATCACAAGGTCAAGAGATTGAGACCATCCCAGCCAACATGGTGAAACGCTGTCTCTACTAAAAATATTAGCTGGCATGGTGGCATGCGCTTGTAGTCCTAGCTACTCGGGAGGCTGAGGCAGGAGATTCGCTTGGACCCTAGAGGTAGAGGTTGCAGTGAGCCAAGATCGCACCCTTGCACTCCAGCATGGCAACACAGCAAGACTCCATTTCAAAAAAAAAAAAAAAAAAAGTTCTCTTTTCACAAAAGATCACTTTATCCAAAAGTTAAAACTATGAACATTGATCAAAAAGTACATTTAATAGCAGACAGCATAAATAAAACTGAATTTTTTGTTCAAGAACTCCTGAAGTCTTAAAGGTTATGAGTATTAAAAAGTACTTTCTGTACTGAATCAAATGTCAGAACACTTGGCTTTTTCTACTGAGTAAAAAAGTACATTTCATGTAACGCTTATTCAAAACCTTTTAAATGACAGGACTCACACTACCACCCCGGGTCCCACACACTTGCCAAGGCAAGTCAGGTATAGAATGGCAAGGGGTGTGTAAGTGAGCGTGGAGTTTGGCCACTGAGCACAGACATGCTGGCAACTATAGCAGGCAGGCAGCTCCAGGTGCTGGCACAGGTGCCAGCTCTCTGCAAGGCTGTGGCCGGACCAAGGACACCACAAGCACCTTCCACAGCTGGCAACAGGAAACACGGTGGCACCCAGAAGCTTGAAAACTCCAGGAACCACAGGGCCCCAAAGAGGGAGTCATAGCCCCAGCTCAGGGAGCTCCTAGGTCTGGCCTTCCCAAAGGGCCACAGCTCTTCTTTCCTTTTCTTCACCTGCAATGTGACGAACAAGTGGCATGTCTCAGCCCTGTTTGTGTTACAACTCTTTTAGCCTTGACATTCAGTGGGTCACGAGTTCTTGTCCTGCAACCAGGAAGAATGAGCAAGACGAAGAGAAGCTTTATTGAACAGAACAGCTCAGAGGAAACTGCAGGGAGCGGCTCCTTTCCACAGCCAGGGTGTCCACAAGTGTTCAGCTCCTAGCAGAGAGGGTAGCTCTTCTCTGCAGCTGGTCATCCCATTGCCTGTGCAGCTCTCAGCAGAGAACAGGCCCTAAAGTGAGTGGCTCCTCTCTGCAGCTGGTCATCTCAACATCTGTTCAGCTCTGGGTAAGCCCAGGGCTTTATGAGCCCAGAGGGGAGAAACTACGTGCCAACTGGTCCATAGGCAGCCATGGGCAGGCCTGAAAAGGCACCACAAGTTCCCACTCCAGTCTGTGGGACTGGCAGCCTGGTCCCCAACCTCCTTGGCTTGAAGGTGGGGCCTCACTAGGAACCCACCCTCTTCCACCCAGGAACCTGTCTGCCTCTTGCAGCCATTCATGGCACCCAGGCTATAGGTGCCAAGGGGCACCTGCAGGCCAGCGCCAAGCTGCCCTCAGCACCCCTTGGCTTCCTTTCTATGCTCATCAGTGCCCAAAGTCCAGAGGGCCAAGGCAGCAGGGGGCTGCCTCGAGTGTGCCCTGAGTGTGCGCATACCTGGCCAGGCGGCGACAGCGCCTAGACGCAGCCCCAACATTGCTCCAAGATCACAGTGGACACAACAGGAGGGAGAAGCTAGGCAGTGGGAGCAGGTACTTCTGAGCCTGCGAGGGCAGGGGGTCCTTATCGAGCCCCCAAGAATGCAGGGATGCCTGAGTCCACAGCCATGGACTGCGTGGCTGCAGCAGCACCCAGTGAGCTCCCACCCCAGCTCAGAAGAGGCAAGGCTCCTGCCTGTCCCTGGCTCCTGCCAGCTCAATGGAGCATGCAGCCCCACCAGTGCCTCCCTGCTACAGTGGCGTCATGGCAGCAGCCACTCCAGATGGGCCACTACTGCCATCACCATTACTCCAAACTTGCTCCAATTTTTCATAACAGACCTAGATTCCCTGGGTTTTGTAACACAGCTGCATGAGAATATTTTTAAAATAGTGAGTAATGCATTCATCTGGTTTAAAATTCAAATGAGTTCAAATGAGTTTGGAGTAAACGTTTTCTTTTCATTCCTTCCTCCCTGAACCAACCAGTACTTAGTTTTTATATCCTTCTAGAAGAACTTTATGCCTATACTAGAAAATAAATGTCCCATTTATAGCTCTTTATACACAAATGCTAAGGTATAATCACACACATCTGCACTTTCCCTAACAATGACTCTTATAGTCAGTTTTATTTCTGTGATTCTTGCCAACATTTTGGTCTCTGGAAACATTTACACTCCTAAAAATAACTGAAGATTCCAAAAAGCTTTTTGTTTATATGCAGGTTCTATCTGTATTTACCATAATAGAAATTAAAACTAGGTTCTAAAATATGTGTTAATTCATTCTAAAATGACAATAACAAAATGCATCTTAACATATTTTTATGAAAAATAACTATTTACCAAAACAAAATTTAGTAAGAGGAGTGTCACTGTTTTTACATTTTTACAAGTCTCTTTAGAGCCTTGCTTAATAGAAGACAGCTAGATTCTCATCTCTGCTTCTGCAATGAAATCAGTTGTGAAGTGTTATTTTCTGAAACAATCAATGAATTTTTTGTACTCTATTCCAATAAAACCCACTGGTTTATCTTCTATTTTGAATGGCTCTTTTCCATATACATTTAATAACATCACACCATTGGTCATTTGGAAAATACTGACTTCTCTGAGTTATGTAGATCTTCCCAATGTTGATTTCATTATACAATATTTTAAAAAATACATCTCTGATGAGATAGTATCACCACTTATCTCATTAGAAGTCTTGTTAAGTATTGGGAAGCTCTCAAAGTCATGGTGGTAGATACCAATTTTCCAAAATTTTAATTTTCACTTCAAAGCTCAAATTTCATTATTGGTAACAAATACTGTCAGTCATTTTCCTTGAAGTGACAATCTTCACTCATTTCTAAGAAAATGTCTGTCAAATACCAAAGTCTAACCATAGTTTGTCAGTCACTTTTTCAAGTGAAAATAGTGTTCTATGGGGAAAAGTAAGAATTAGCTCAAAATTCATACAATCACACAAGCACTTTTTCTCAGAACAACCACTGTACTCTGGTATACAGTCTCCCATTTCTTTACATAAAATATTTAAAGTATAGTCAAAGTCACAATTTAATAAAACTAATAATTTTCTCTGTTTCACGTAGGACATTCTCAATGAAACTGGCTTCCTCCCCCTGCAAGCACATGGGAATGAAGATTCATACTAAGGCACCAGCATCTATCCATCATCATTTATAGACCCCTCTGAAAGGCTTCTGGGGACCCTCTGAGGTCCTCAAAACACACACTTTAAGAATATCTATTTTTGTAAGATGCTTGCACTATTTAATCAGATGTCATATCTTCTGTTACCAGACTGTTGCACTAACTTCATACAGATATAGACAGTAATTTCAAAGCAACTTTTAAGTTAAAAAAGGTAGAACTAGATGATAATCTTATGCATAATTTTATTAAAAAATTAAGTGTCTAGTTTAAATAGTCAAATCTGCAAAATACCACTAAAATATATAAACATATATATATACACATGGTCCTAAAAAGTGTCAGAAATGCCTCAGAGTAACAAAGGAAAAGACAGATTTGATATACATACCATACCTTCACAGAAGGGAAGGGAAAAGAAAGCTTGTCATCTTTAATTTTTGAAGCTAAACAAGGAAGACTGGTTGGTTAGTCAGTCACCCTAATTTGATCTATCTTAATAATTTTAGAAGAGGATGATTTGTTTAAATAAATTTACTAGCCAACAGACTTAAGTATACTATGATCTGGGTCGGTATTGCCCCAAGGAACTTTCTGTGATGATGGGAATGTTCTATATCTGCACCGTCCAATATGGTAACCACTGGGCATGTGTGGCTATTGAGCACTTAGAATGTGTTTAATTAAACTAAGAAACCAAATATTTACTTCATTTTAATTGTAATAGTTACACATGACTAACTGGACAATGCAGATGTAAAATACAAACAAGTTCTATAATTTCATACTTATATCCCTCCTCCTCTACCTACCCCATCCCCATCCCACCAAACTGAAACATGAAAAAAATTAAGAATATGTGCTTTTATCTTCACAAAAGCATTCTGGTTGTCTTTAAATAAGTAAGTGACTTTTGTATGCTAGAATGTCCAACATTCAATAAAAAAAACTAAGGCCAAAAAAGCAGAAACACAGCCCACTGTCAAGAATTCAGCATTCAACATGCACAGACACCAAGATGGCCCACATGAAGGAGCCATCATGCAGAACCTTTAAAATAACTATGATTAATATATGCAATGACCTAGTGGAAAAAGCAGACCGCATGCACAAAAAGATGGGAGAATTTCAGCAGGGAAATGGAAACTATTTTTAAAAGAGTCAAACAGAAATGTTAAAAATTCTCAAATAGTTTATTCAAAGTCCTTTAACATTCATTCCTATAATACCAAGTTCAACTTTGGCATTTTGTATCCCATGCAATGCACCTGGATACCATCTCAAGGATCCTTAATACTATTTTCTCAATCAAATTGGGACTTTTTCTAAAAATCTGCCTTTAGATGACTAACTTGAGCAAAAACTAGTATTGGGTAATATGTTTTTAGTCTAGCTTATTCCATGACTTTGCAGAGCAATACCATACTGCCATGGACAGATGTGTCAAGGCTCTAGAAGAAACACCCATTACGCACTGGAAACTGACAAAGACACTTCATAAAAATGGAATTTCTTGGCCGGCACAATGGCTCATGCCTGTAATCCCAGCACTTTGGGAGGCCGAGGCAGGCAGATCACCTGAGGTCAGCAGTTCAAGACCAGCCCAACCAACATGGAGAAACCCCATCTCTACTAAAAATACAAAATTAGCTGGGTGTGGTGGCATATGCCGGTAATCCCAGCTACTCAGGAGGCTGAGGCAGGAGAATCACTTGAACCTGGGAGGCAGAGGTTGTGGTGAGCCGAGATCGCACCATTGCGCTCCAGCCTGGGCAACAAGAGCAAAACTCTGCCTCAAAAAAAAAGAATTTCTTCCCGAACAGACAAATACATCTGACATTTCATTGTCCTTCTTGCTGTGCAGATATTATTTCCATATTAGAATATCTAAAAAGTAGTGAGATAGAAGGTAACTGATCTTCAGGAGGTATTAAGAGCTACAACATATGTATTAGACATCTCTCATATAAACTGTAAGCACGGTTTTCAATTGAAAGCTACAATAAAGTCAGTTGAGTCTAGATGTTTCTCTTTCCACTTAGATCTCCTACTTTTCAAAGTTAACTGCTTCTATTATTACATGAAATTTTTTTCTTGAATTATTTCTAAAATAAGACTTCCTCTATTTTCCAAAGACTATTTGGACTTAAATAGTAAACAGAATTAAATCTGGGATTCTGTGATCCTGGGTTCATCTAGCTCATCTGCATGAGATGATCTGCATTCTAATCCTAGCTTTGAAAGTAACTAGCTAGGTGACACTGAGCAGCTATAAAAGGTTCAAGGATTACTAAACGGAGAAACAGCCAAAGAAGCCAGATAGGCTAAGGGACTTCTCACTTCCCTACATACTTCATCCCATACGAAACACTCAGCAAACACTAACTTACACTACTTACATCTATTTGCTTATTATTTTGGAAAGGAAACGTTTTTCCTTATCTTTTCTAACTTAAGTTACACAGTTCGATCTCAAAGTATATTTTAAAAAGAATACAATTCATAATTGTACTCTACACTGTGATGCAAATGCAAACAGCTATTATTTATGTGATTTTACTTTCCTGCTCATTTTCCAAGTTCTGAATAATGTTTTACCTGAAACAAACACATGCCTGTGGTAATGTCAGTGGTAAAGCCAGCATATGTTTTTATTATCAACTTATGCTAAGTACTTTTTACTGGATCTCTATTTTGGGTCTGGTATTATGTTAAGCCCTATGAAGGCACATGAAAAAGCAAACAAAATCCTTGCCTTCAAAGGAAGATAGTAAACTTATCAGAATCATGGTCTGAATGAGAGCCTACTGAATGACTGAGGGCTAGGGTGTCTCCCTGGCAAATTCATGACAACTGCTTTAAGTTCTAGTAGGAATGAAAAAAATAGATCTCCACATAAATCAGAAACATTTTCAGTAAAATACACATGTAAAGTGCTATTTACCTGTTGCAACGATATTTATTTTATTTCAAATCTACGAAGAAAGGATATCAAGTGATTTTCTTATCTAAAATCTTATTCACTTAAGCAAGGAATAGAGTATTTGGAGGAGGAAAGAATATTTTCTTAGAATACACTTTGTAGTACAAGAGATTTAGAAATTAAAACCTTTAAAACGCATTAAAAATTTCAAAAAAAACACCAAAAACCCATATACAAGATAACTAGTTGAGTTATGCTGCCACCCACTGGACAAAAAATAAATAGCAAAGCAATCCTTGCTCTGACTAAACACCAAGGGACAGGCTGGGTTTACCGGCAATCTGGCAGTAAAGATTTTATATGCAAATTGAAGTTTATAAATAGTGAATCAAAGTTAAGTACTGTTGACTGACTGTTTAGTTTCTATTAATTTCCATTATTAATTTATTTTAGAGTCATTTATTTTGCTTAAACCCGAGATATAGTTGGATATCAATATTACTCTAATTTTATTTAAATGGTTTAAATGTAATCAGTTAACTTCCTTTTAATTAAAAGTTAAATATTTAAACTACTGTAAATTCAGCCCTATTTGAGATAAAAACTGCAACATTTCCTAGCACCTTTATCTCTGTGGTCTCTCCTCAGCAGGACCCTGAATGCACGTTAGCAATACTGGCGCTATTCTTCCCACTGGAGTGTTACTGTCCTGGCCTGGGAACCAAATCTCTGTGTAAACACAGTTTACTGGGGCTAACTACAGTGTGAGTTCCAAAGCACTGACAAAAGAACTGTTAATGGGTTCCTGACTATCAAACTACTACATCAAAATATCAGAATATTTTTATTTGGTGAAAATATACTCTCATTTAGATAACACACATTAACATATATAATAAATGTATCAATATTACTTGGGAGGAAGATGCCTCACAACTGTTTCACTGGATTCTGGATTCAGAAATACACAGAAAAAATGAAATGTGGAAGTGTCATTAAGACAGTTTTAAAAGATTTTAAATCCATCTATCCATTATCATAGTCCCCCACCTTATCCAGTTTCCCTTTCTGAGATTTAAGTTACCCAGTCAACCACAATCTGAAAATATTAAACAGAAAACTCCAAAAACAATTCTTAAGTTTTAAACTGCGTGCCATTCTGAGTAACATGATGAAATCTCACACCATCCAGCTCCATCCTGCCTGAGGTATGTATCAGCCCTTTGTCCAGCATATCCACACTGTTGACACTATCCATCTATCAGTCATTTAGCCATCTCGGTCATTAGTTCAACTGTCACAATTATCACAGCACATGTTTAAACAACCCTTACTTAACAATGCCTTCAAAGAACAAGAGAAATGATGCTGGCAATTCAGATATGTCAAAGAGAAGCGATAAGTGCTTCCTTTAAATGAAAAGGTGAAAGTTCTCAACTTAAATAATGAGGTAGGAGACAGAACTCTACTCCAGAGGTGGGGCTTGGACATCAGGACCAAATGCAGGACTAGCTAAAAACAGGTCAGGGCAGAAGCACCTCCCCGTAAGACATGCCCACAAGCGTGCCATGTCAGTTTACCACTGCCATGGCAACACCCAGAAGTTACCGCCCCTTTCCATGGCAACAACCCAACAACCCAGAAGCTACCACCCTCCCCCTCGTTCTAGAAATTACTTCATAGACTGCCCTTAATTTTCATATAATTAAAAGTGAGTATGAGTGCAGAACTGCCTCTGAGCTGCCACTCTGGACACACTGCCCATGGGGGCCCCACTCCACAAGGAGCAGTACCAGTCTGAAATTGTTTACCTTTTTTTAATGCAGCACTTGGTCTTTAACATTTCATATAATAAGAGATATGTTAAAGTTTATTATCCTACTATTTTTCTATTTATCTCATCTGTTCTCTGTACTTTTTAAAAGTCCTTTCTTGATTTCTTTACTTTAAAATTACTCCATTTTCTCCCTCTATGTCTTGTTAACTATGTTCTTTTACTACACACTGGATTCTTGTCTTATCATAGTCTAAAATAAAGCAGTGCTTTGCCATTTCCTGGACAATGCAAGGGCCTCAGAACATTTTAAACCTTTATTCCCTTCAACCTTACATACTATTGTCATGAGTTTTGACTATGCTTATACCCTCGAAGACATTATCATTATTATTGATTTACACTTGCATATTTATCCTTTCTCTTCTTCATTCCTACCTGAATCTTCAAGTTTTCACCTGGGAGCATTTTCTGTCTGAAAAACTCTTATTATTTCTTTGAAGAAAAAAACTACTGGTGATGAATTCTCCCAATTCTTACCTAAAAAGGTACTTCAAAATTTTGCCTGGTTTGACAATAGCCTCATCTCCTACTATGACTAGTTATTTCTGATTAAGTGCCAGACACTGCTTATGAAATACTATGGATACAATTTGATGCCTAGGATAATGGTGAGATACCAGAATTTACTTTTGCTGCTAGTAAGCTTAATCAAGCCTCTAGCAAATCAAGACCATCTTAATCCAATCAAGGATCAAGCTTTAGCAACTAAGAAAGCTAGTCTGTATTTTTTTATTCTTGCTACTCCTGGGATGTGGTACTTCAGGTTTAATGGGCCTTATACTCCCAAGTTATTACCCCACCCCCACAAGTGTGTCAAAGCTCTATTAAATTTCTCAGCTCATTAGCCTCCTTTTCCAGAATAAATGGGTGACCCCAGTAGACAAACAGCTCAAATGTTAGGTTCCTCTCTCTGAGATTCTTTCTTCTCTTAGATCCTGGCCCTATAATTCACTTTTTTTGTTACTTCTTTGGTCCAATTTTTGTAATTGCTCTCAGCAGGCAGGGTGGTCCACGCTATCTAGTCTTATCAATTTTATGTTCACCACCAGACCCAATAGAGTATCTTGCATACTTGGATAAGATACATCAGGTTTCCCACTACAAACCCTTGCAACCAATAAAACCACTCAGTTTTTTTACACTGACCAAAAAATCAGCTGTGATTAATTAAGAAAAACAGTAAACAGTATTTAGATTTTTGGACAAGAAACTGTGCCCATCAAATTAGGGTTTTAGATTATTCAGCCAAAAGAAGAGACTGCAGGAAGACAAACCAATTAAAAGAATACTACACCAGTGCAGGCAAGAGCCAATGGTGACATGGAAAAGGAAGATAACAATGGGAATGAAAGAGGACAGACGCAAGAGATATTACAGTATTCCACCAATCTTAACTAGCACTCAGAAATAAGAGAGAAAAAGCAAAGACAAATATGAAATATCAAGCCTCAGAAAGAAACTAATTTGAATGAAGAGGAATTTAGATTTAGACCTCAGTATGAGGTATCTACAAGATGAAATCCAAATCCAACAGGCAATTGTAGGTCCTAGTCTCCGGGTCCTGGTCCTGGTCTCTAACCAAAAGTATGGTCATTTCTAAACGTTCCCATAGAATTTTCCAAAAATATTCAGAATATTATTTACTGAATTGGTAAACCAATTTACTCTCTAAAGTGATCTATTTCCATTCACCAGTATAGGAAAGTGCCAGAATTGAAAATTTATTTTTTGAGGTTCTGGAGATACAGAAAAAGGAAAATAAACAGAATTGCATTATCACATTTAAAGAAGGAACAGCTGGGAGTGATGGCCCATGCCTGTAATCCAGCACTTGGGAGGCCAAGGCAGGAAGTTCACTTGAGTCCAGAAGTTCAAGACCAGCCTGAGCAACATGGTAAAACCCCACCTCTACAAGAAACACAAAAATTAGCCAGGCATGGTGGTGCATACCTGTAGTCCCAGCTACTCAGGGAGCTGAGGCCAGAGAATCATTTGATCCCAGGAGGTCAAGGCTGCAGTGAGCCAGAATCACACCACTGCACTCCAGTTTGCGTAACAGACTGAGACCCTGCCTCATTCATTCATAAATAAATAAATAAATAAGAGAGGAGTTAATAAGGACAAGAAAAGAGCATGGTTTTAAAAAATTAAGGCAAAATATACTGTCACAATTTCAAACAATCCAGCAGTTAAAATGTATAGATACAAATGAAGGGAAATACAATAGTAAGGAACATACTAAGGGGATTTAGCTATTTGTTTTATTAATTTAACAACAACAACAAAAATAACTTTTTAAAGTTCCTGAAGTGGAAAAGTCATTATTTCCAAAATGAAAGAAACATGTTTAAAAAAAAAAAAAAAAAAAAAAAGAGGCAGCAAGTTAGAGTATGCTATCACATAAAAAATATTTACATTCAACAAATTAATGTAAAATTTCTGAAAACCACATTCTCTAGTTTTTAAGTCAACACCAAAAATAACTGGAGAATATGGGAACATAAAATACTCTTCAATCTCCCCAACAGGATATGCCTTCGGATAAAAACAAATAAGTCCCTCTGACATACAAACTATACAAACCCATAGCTATTTTAAGATGCCCTTGACTGAGGCTGACGCCCTGTAGGTCCAAATTATTGATTTATCAACTCTAGCACTAAATTTCTGATTATCTGCCAAATGCAACTCCTTCCACACTCTTGTTTTGGCTTATAACAACAATATTTCATTATGAAAACCAGAGCTGCAAACAAAATGCCCATCCAAATAAAATGTTTCTGGCTCATAAAGCCTGGCATAGACTCTTGATCTGTCCCCCATGAAAACTGCCAGAAGGTCTCTATAAAATAAAGATTACACTAGGCCACACACATCACACTGAACAAACAAATAAAATGCCTACGAATCTAAAGAGCATAGGAGTAATGGTCATACGAAGCTAATTATCCTACTCTTTCCATTCGTATGCGTCATATTTAGTTACTCAGCATTCAGTCAACACACATTTGCTGAGTTCTAATTGTGGCAGACACTAAGGATAAAACGACAAACAAGACAGAGTCCCTACCCCTCAAGGGAGGGCCTGTGAAGGGAAGCAGAAACAATAACACAATCACCACCCTAATAGAGTTCTTATTGCTGAGATGCTATGGATCCACAGAAGAAATACCAATAATCTGTTCTGTTCTGTTGTGTTTTGAGGAGTGCAGGAGTTCCAAGAAGGCTTTATTTACACAGATGGACACAAACGAATTTAAGCCTAAGAAAAGAATGAAGAAGCATTTGCCAGGCAGGAAGCAGAAGAAAAAACACCTTACACCTTAGTGTAAATAACTACAGATATTTTAGTAAATCTACTCTAGTGTTGAGAAAATATCTTCCACCTTAGTGTGAAGGAACTAGATATTTTAGTAAATTTACTTCATTTTAATGTCAAAACAATGTATAAGATGATATATATTAGCATGTTTCATAAAGACGCAAACACACAACTGCTGAGTGGCAGATCTGAAAACAGAGGCCCAAATCCCCATCTTTTAAACCACTCCCCTACTTAATAATGGTTACAAACTTTATAATCTTATAAAAGGAATCATTTTGAAGCTAGACTTTTCATAAAACCATACTGCTGAACTCAAAGTGGGACATGTATTGATTCTAAAAACAAACTTAATTCCCTGGTTTTACATCATATATTACCCCTTTTAAAAATACTAACATCAGGCTGGACACAGTGGCTCACACCTGTAATCCCAGCACTTTGGAAGGCCAAGGCTGGCAGATCGTTTGAGTCCAGGAGTTTGAGGCCAGCCTTAGCAACATGGCAAAACCCCGTCTCTAAAGCAAAAAACACAAAAAATTTGCCAGGCATGGTGGCACACACCTGTAGTGCCAGGTACTGGAGAGGCTGAGGTGGGAGGATCACCTGAGCCCCCCCATCTCAAAAAATAAAATAAAAACAACACTAACATCAAAAGAAATGTCACCCTGATCTATATTTTAATAATTAATAACCATTTCTGTATTAATATAAAACTAAAAATTATTTGGTTTCATAATAGGCTGTATTAGTAGGGCGAAGGAAAACAGACACTGTGATATATACAGAACTGATGGGAGTGCAACTTGATACAACTTAAAACAACATTAGTTACAAGACTATTACTTCAGCAATGTTAGTAACAGCCAAAGATCAGAAGTAACCTAAATATTCATCAATCAAAAGCTGGTTAAATAACTTAAGGTACATCAATAAAGTAAGGCAGTTGAGATAAGCATTTCAGTAAAACACTTGAGAAATGATGATGACCCTGACTAGGGTACTGGCACATGAACAGCGTAAGTCGACAGAGTCCACAGCGAGACCAGAAGTCCATAAATTGGATTCAGGTAAAAATTCAGGTAGATGGTGGAGTGAAGAATTAGAAAGCAAATCACTCAAAAGCTATAAAGCATAGATCTAGGGTTTCATCAGCAATTTATACACAATGCCTAGGCACTAAACATGTGTGTTAAATGCATAAAGATTTTATAGTAAGCGGCAAAAAAAAAGGTAAAGAAAAAAATTTATACTAACAACAAGAAAAGTATATATTTGACTATGATAAAACACAGCTCTATCATTTGAAAAAGAAAAAAAATGCTACTTAGTACAAATGTTTGGGGAAAAAAGACAAAGCTATCTCAGACCACAAGTTGTGAAAAACAATATCCAAGCCCAAACCACACCCCAGCATGTGCTATAAACTGTGGTTATTTCAAAACTGCTGGGGTGCTTCCTAATTATGGTATAGACCCTAATAATCTATTGCTGAGTGACTGCTAGACATCATTCTACTTCTACATGATAAGCAAAGTGTGATCAAGCCCTGGTATAAAGACTATTTGGTTGGTGCAAAAGTAATCAGTTTCTGTCATTATTTTCAATGGCAAAAACCGCAATTACTTTTGCACCAACCTAACAATACTTGATCTTCAAGCACTGAAGGTTTACTGAAGTGGGGGGAGGGGGATCAAACTAAGCCTTAAACAGAAGATTTTCTGCAACCTGCCCCAGACTTTAGAGCTGGGATGGTGCCTATTTACAGGAGGTTTATCAATAAAGTGTTTACTTCAGTTGTTTATATTGGAAGGTATTATGAATCAGTAGGCAAACCACTCTTCAAAGATGATGAGTTCCAAAAAAAGTTAAAACATACATATATTTTTGTATCATAAAGTCACCAAATATTGACACTGACAGAAAAAAATAAGGTTTTAAATAAAATAAATGTTGACATGGTAATCAATGGAATCAGTTAAGGTCTGAAATACATTTAAACCAAAAATTTCCACAATTTATACCAAATTTTCAAATAATCTATTCCAAAAATTACATTTGATCAACATTCATCTAGAAAATATTTATAAATTTATATCATAATCAAATTAACAAGCTTCCAAAATGTATATTAGACAAACTAACTGCAACTAGTCAGGAAAACCCAATGAAGCAAAAATCAATACATTCAGTTCCTTACCTGCAGCTCCTTTGAGACTCTCTCTAAGTGATTAGTTATCTTTTTAATCAGATCACTATACATCTGTTCTGAGTGCTGCTGGCATACACATTTATACACACAACTGTAAAACAAACAAAAACCCCCACAAACTAAGTTAATCACAAAGCACTTAACTCAGTCCAAGGTTAAAGCACACTTTTGATACATAGAGACTGATCCAATAATTAATTCATACCTTCAAAAAGTAACCAATCACAACTTTTAAATAAAAAACTCATCCTCCCCTATCAGTGTTCAGATAGAAAAGATAGTACCCATCCACTGTAAATATGCTCTTCTGAGTAGTGTATTACACATTTAATCAGTACTAGATAATCTAGTATTAGATGAGAATCTAAGGTCTGAATATGAAAACTATTTATAAACCAGGTTCTCTCTCTCTCTTTTTAAATCAATGTCAAAATAAGGAAAAGAGAGTGATAATCAGTAGGGAGAAAGTTTCTAACTCATGGAAGCGTTTGCAATACAACCTCTTTGTATATGAGCTGTGTGGAATAACACAGTTGTCACTTCCTCCTTCCACTGTGCTGATCTCATATCCCACCCCAGTTCCTAATTTGCTGCTTCCATTTACCAGGAGCTGGGAAACAAAATAACCGAAGAGTATTAGAATTGTGTGTCAATAAACATCAACAGATTAAACTAAGGTCTCCCTTTGAGACAAAAAATATGGTTTGTACGCCAGATACTTCAGTCATTCTTGCTTTTATTGCTGACTTCTGCATTATGTATGGTGGAGGTGGCAGGCTTACTCTGTCATGACTTGAAAACCACTTTTGAATCAAAAAGTATAAACCAAACCCTCCAATCCATAAGTGTGGAATATATAAGACACTTACAGAGCCTCATCTTATGTATCATATATTACATGTTTGGGTGCTGCATAATTCAAGTGTCCTGAACCTCGGTAAACCTTTTCAAACCCAAGCAAATTAAATCTTGACTTACCTGTATATCTGTTCATAGGATATGGGGATATAGTCACCAGGACTCTGAGTTAAAAGCTGATCTATGGCACCATCCAATTTTGGCCAGTATGTGCTCTTATAATCTTCAATAGTTATAACATTCATTACTAAAAGTAAAAAGTAAAATAAATATTACTATGTGCCACATGTGGAACAAACACAAATCACAGCCACTTTGCACTCTCAAATTCCTTTCACTTACTCTTCTGATCTTACACTGACACTCTATCACCTAAATATCCTATTTCAATTAAAAACAAAAAAAGGAAACAGGTCAAGGATGCTAAATAGCCACTAATCATGACTTTAAGAGGAATTAGTATGAACCTGTCCATCTTTAAAAATAAAAAGAAGCAATCATTACTGGTTTCCTTCTGGGTCTCCTGTAAGCTCTGTCATCAGTGGAGCAGTTTCAAACATGCTCTGACCCTCAAATACACACTGGCAATTATGTAACAAAATGGCCTATCAATGAACTGGAGGAAAATTTGGAGAAACTGTGAACACCATCAATCAATCTTTGTAGACATCCTTGAGAAACGGTACCTAAGGACAGGACTATGAGGATTAAGGTCCAAATGCTTCAGTCGCAGAGGTTGCTAGAAAACCTTGTTAAGGTTTACAATACCACCAAGCACCTCTCCAACATTACCACAGCTCCAACTCAGGCTGCTACGATCTTAAACTGAATAAGCCCAATAGAAAAGAAGTCAATGAACTGGCGCCCAGCACTAAGGCTTACTTCATCCCTACTGACAGGCTCTTACTCCCACACTACAGGTTTCACAAAGCATTTGTACAGCAGATCCTAATAGCTTTGAAATCCACAGTTGCTTCACAGCACTAAAATTCTAATATTAAAAAAGAGCTACCAGAAGAACCTACCTATGTTCTGTGTCATGAACCACAGTTAGGTCAGAACTAACAACAACTAGACTAGGTATTTTACTGTTTATTTTACCAGACTAGGAAGCACAGTGGTTAAGTGACTTCCCCACGAATACAAGGCTCATTACTGGCAGAGTACCAGGTAAAAAAGCAAACCCTTCCAAGCGTCTTTCCATCACATTATCCATCTCTACACCTTAGTCTTCCAGGTTCAAAATTTTGTTCTATGTATCACCTATATCATTTTTGTTCAATACTTTCTTCAAATCGATTCACTTCTACTATTTAATTCTATTTTACAGGACACTTGAGGAATGAACTACTGAGGAATGTTCACAAAACAACAATGCATAATCTTAAATGCATTTTGCTAAGTGAAAGAATCCAGACCCAAAGGGCTACACATTCTAAGAGTCCCCCTTACATGACAGTAAGAAAGGCAAAACTATAAGGAGGAAAACAGACCAGTGGTCGCCAAGGGCTGGAAGGTAGGGAGAGGGATTATCTATAAAGCAGTAGCATGGGGGAATTTTTAGGGCAATTAACTGTTTTCCATGGAACTGTGGTGAGAGATACATCACTTCATGCATTTGTCAAAACCAACAGAACTGTGTATCAAATTACTATGTAAATTTTAATTAAAAAAAATCAACAACGCTGTAGCGGTAAAGATGGAATGCAAAACACAGCAAATAAACCTAATTACAAATGAATCACATAACCCACACTGAAGGGAACAGGGAGTAAAGGAATGTTTTGACTAATGTAAAACTAAAGAAAAAAACAGTTTTACATGCGTGTGCACAAACACACAGCAGGAAGAGGCCACATCACGTAGGTCCTTATGGGCCATTGTAAAGACTTTGACTTTTACTCTAAGATGGATGCCTCTCTGGAGGGTTTTGAGCAGAGGAGTGACATGATCTGGCTTAGGTTTTACATGGATCATTCCAGCAGTTGCACTGAGACTGAACTAAGTTTGGAGGCTGTGAGATGATAGTGGGTTGGGCCAGATGATGGCACTGAGAATAAGGAAAGGTCAGATTTTGAAGATATTTTAAAAGAAAAGTCAACAAGATTTGCTGATAGATGTGAGATGTGAAAGGAGGGTCAAGAGTGGCTGCAAAATTTTTGGCTTGGGCACCAAAGGATGGAACTATCGTTTACTAAAATGAGGAGGACTACACGAAAAGCTTAGCTGTCCAGGGGGCATAGCAAATACTGTTGGTGCCCCCACCCATTTACCCCATCCACACACTAAGGCTATTTGCCTCAGTATTCTGTCCAGCTGCCAGAGCTTGCTCTGCCTGTAGGAGCAGCAGGTAAGAAATTCTAGGAGAATTAACCCCAGAGCAGCCTTCAACCAATCACTACTGAGGATTCAGCATCATTACCCTAGTAGCTCCCTCTCCTTTTGGGTGAGATGACTCTAAGGCATATGTGCTACACTGCCTCCCAGAGCTCCCCACTGGTACTAAGCTCCAGCTGCCTACAGTGGTGACTTTACCTTACCGGCTTCCTTACCTTCCCTGTCTCACTTTCCCAATCTCCTTAGAGAGCTGCTTCCCAGGGTCACCTTCTTGCACTTAATACTCAAAAGTGTTACACACTAGCTCCAGAATATGACCTTTGTACTTATGAAATCCTTAGGATTCAAAGAAAACTGAAAAAGAAGTAACATTCTCACTACGTCATTCTGAGTTATGGAATTCCTTATCAGTGTACCACCTAAACCACATCAAATACCTCTCTACCCCAAAAGTTGAGAGTTTACTTGCTTATCTCAACCCAAATCCTTGGTTTAAAAAACAAAAACCACTAGCTATTTGTTCAGTTTAACATCTGACACATACAGCCTCAGAGTGTGTGTGTAATCCTGAACTTAAAAACTAGATCCTCCTGCTAGAGATACGTAATCTCTTTCAACTTTGCCCATAGAAAAGTTTACCCTGACCAAAAGAAAGAGTAGGCCAGGCACAGTGGCTCACGCCTGTAATGCCAGCACTTTGGGAGGCTGAGGCGAGAGCATCACCTGAGCCCAGAAGTTCGAAGCTATATTGGGCAACATGGTGAGACCTCATCTCTACAAAATTTAATTTTAAAAAAATTAAAAATTAGCCAAGCGTGGTGACGCAAGCCTGTGGTCTCAGCTACTAGGGAGGCTGAGGCAGGAGGCTCTTTAAAGCCCAAAGGTCAAGGTCACAGTGAGCCATGTTCACACCCCTATACTCCAGCATGGGCAACAACGCAAGACTCTCAAAAATGAAACAAAACACAAAAGAAAGAGTAGCCAAAATTCATGCTACATGTAGAAGACAGCTGACTTACTACTTTAAAACGGGAACCTGGTGTGCTAAGATCAGAGCAGCATGACAGGACCTTAGGAGATCTGCAGAGCTACCTATTTAGACAATACTTTTCAACTTCTTATTTCTTGATTTCTGTAGTTCACTATTAAGCCCGTATTAGAAAATACATAAGCAAAAGGAGAATATAAAAATCACTCATAATTCAACCACCAGTAAATTGTGGCTGTGCCAGTCTTTTCAATGTATATGTGGCTGAAGAGTATATACAGACTTCCAATGAGCTACAGAATTCCTTGAATTTTACTTTTTAGATAATTAACTAAATTCCTTTTCTGTATGTAAGGTGCAGGACCAGCAAGTAAGAGCCAAAAGTAAAGTATGAAACCTAAACAAAATTAAGTTACCATTAAATTACTAAATTTCACCTAGGTTAGATTTTCAGCTTGAAAATAATGAACTACTTTTTAAGCTATTTAAAGAAGTCACTACAGGCACAAATACCTACAAAAGCCACGTTAATAACATAAATAAGCAAAGCAGGCCTGCTGCGACACTAAGAAAAGTGGTGAGGGCTTTATTAAACAGCAGAATGTGTGCGCCCTCTAGAGACAGTGAAGCTCAAAACCACTTATTAAAAAAATGTAAAAACATCATGCCACAAGGCTTAAAACCTAGAAACACACATTTATAAGATAACAAGCTCACACAGACTAAGTCCCACAGAGAAAGTAGTTTGACCTTTACTAAGATAAAATGAAACAAAGTCTAAAACACATGGAATATTTGGAATCTTCATTCAGGAAATATTCTCAGGTTGCTGATAAACAAGAAACCATTAGAGCAGGAATAAATATGTTCAACTCTCACACTTTAATACAAATAACTTGACATATTATTTATTTGTTTATTGTCAATCTCCCTCAAACCAAAGCCCCTTGGAAAAGGAATTCACTGCTACAAGCCCCGACTCTAAACAGTACATGACACATGGTAGGTACTCAATAACACCTGTAAAGTGAATTAACTTAGTGAGTCAACATAAATGCTGAACAGAAAAACAGTGCAAGACATACTACTTATTAGCTGTTTTGGAATTAAAGCTTAAATCACATTTGATTTCACACAAGCTAAAGCAAACCAGGTTAGCCTACTATATAATTCTTTTAAGGTTTTCTGTTGGTTTGTTTTATAAGGGAAGAATAAATTCAGAAATTACAGTAAGTATTATTAATTCATACTTGGTCTACTGCAGAGACTGATCATTACTTTCCATCAGTGCTTCAAAAGTGTGAGCTCCACAGCAGCATCAGCATCACCTAGAAACTTGCTGCAAATGCAAATTGTCAGGCCCCAACACAGATCTGCAGAATCAGAAATTCTAGGGGTAGGTGGAACCCAGGGAGCTGTTTAACAAGCCCTCTAGGTAATTCTCAGTCCTGTTAAAGTATGAAAACCACTCTAATGCTTCGGCAGCTCAGGACAGCCAGGGGTCACTTAAGTGTTCCTCCTTTCTCAATTGCTAATATATGGTTTGTTCTCAACAACTTGGAGAGTCAAAGGAGTGAATCCATCAAAATGTTAAAAGGGTAGCTAGGAACTGTATTTCTACTCAAGATTCACTAAAATTCTACTCTCCCGTATCCCTTCTCCCCACCAAAAAAAGCCACCTTCATTTAGAATAGACTCTATAAGAATATAGTAATGGCAATCATAAATTAAGCCAAGTTTAAAAGGCTAAATTATGTCTAAAATATAATGACTTTTTTGATTAACTAATTGTAACTAGATAATTAGAATGGACAAGGAGAAAAGAGCCCTTTGTTACCTATTTAACCCGAGCTAGTTAATGTATGCTATTTAAAATAAAAATTACGACTTTTTGTCACCAGAGTGTGCTCATCTGTCAATAACAATCTAGTAAATCTGGCTGAATGTTTCAGCAAAATGTTCTGCTCCCTCCAGCACAAGGGACGACTGAACTCCTTCAAGTGTTGGACTTACAGCAGCTGAAGGCCAAGAACAAACCTGAGGAATGGGAGGGAAGCCCTTGTGGATAAAAAAAAAGGAACAGTCACAACAAGTGTAAGAAGTAAAAACCATACAGATATTTTTTTAAACAGAAAAAAGCTTTCTTTATCCAAATAAGAAAATATCTTTGTATAGTTGTACAATGTGTTTATGTTTTAAGCTAAGTGTTATTATAGGGGAGGCAAAAAGTTTTTTAAAACTTAGAAAGTTTATAAAGTAAAAAAGTTACAGGCAGCTAAGATTGATTTATTATTTCAGAATTTTTTTTGAGACAGGGTCTCTTACTCTGTCACCCAGGCTGGAGTACAGTGGCGCAGTCTCAGCTCACTGCAACCTCTGCCTCTGGGGCTCAAATGATCCTTCCAACTCAACCTCCAGAGTAGCTGGGACTACAGATATGTGCCATCACACCCAGCTAATTTGTTTTTGTTGTTGTTGTTTGTTTTTTTTGCAGAGATGGGGTTTTGCCATGTTGCCCAGGTTGGTCTCAAACTCCTGGGCTCAAGTGATCTACCTGCCTTGGCCTCCCAAAGTGCTGGGATTACAGACATGAGCCACAGCATCTGCCTGGAAGAAATTTTTAAATAAATTTAGGGTAGCCTAAGTGTACAGTGTTTATAACATCTACAGCAATATACAGAAAGGCCTTCACATTCACTCATGCCACTCACCCACACAACTTCCAGTCCTGCAAGCTTCAATCATGATAGGTGTCCTATATAAGTGTACCATTTAAAAAAATCTTTTATATAGTATTTTTACTTTACCTTTTCTATGTTTAATCATATAAATACCATTATGTTACAGTTGCATACAGTATTCAGTATAGTAGCATGCTGTACATGTTATACAGGTTTGTAGCCTAAAAGCAATAGACTATACCCTATATAGCCTAAGTGTGTAGTGGGCTCTACCATCCAGGTTTCTGTAAGTACATCCTATGATGTTCCCACAGTATACAAAATCGCCTAACAAAACAATTCTCAGAATGTATCCATGTTGTTAAGCAAAGCATAACTGTACTTTAAATATCCTTTTCCTTATTAGGAGGAAAAAAACCCCTGTACCATCTACTCAGGTATATTTTGATTTGCCAGTACAAGAGGGTAGCAACTGTTTCTAAAGTAGGTTAAAGCCTTTTCAAAGCTGCGTGCTTTAGGTATTTGTTGGGGCACTTTCTAAGTTTTAGGGTTTATGGTTTGCATAATTCAATTCAAATACTATGCACAATTTAAATGTCTACTGTGATCATGAGTTAGCCATTCCTCAGCATATGTTATATTCATGTAAACAATCACATGACACTGATGTCTTATTTTTATTTTATATAAGTTCTCATTAACACACTCTTGAAGGGTTCTATGCTCCCCACTCTATAACAAGACCACATTTTCTTTGGTCCAGATAAGCCCTGTAACACACCAACTACATAAAACCTGCTTTGCCTTGCTGCAAATGAAGAGCCTTTTCCCCTAAAACACTGTAAAACTTGTAGAGCAAACACATGGTTACTGTTTCACTGCTTAGAAATCTACAGATTTTTCAATTAGAGAAAATGTAATAAAATAGTAGAAACTTCCTTCATCACTACTATCTTTTAAAAATAAATAAATAAATAACTGAGCTGCAGTGGCCTACCAGCAGATTGAAAGCTACGTTCCTTTAGAATAGTTACTGTACAACATTGCTCTACCATTACAACATCACACAGGAACCTGTGACACAGTTCCTCAAATGGACATGTTATGACATACACATATATAGTGAGAAGTTCAAGAGCTATCAAGACATCCACTTTGTCTCCAACTCCACTGAATCCAAAATCTCATAAAATTCAAAGTACTCAAAATTTAAAACAGAAAAGTATTTGCTCAACTGAGATTACATAGGTGTAAACCATGCTAATTGCAGGTCTATCACACTTTTAAAATTCCGTGGTGGGTGTCTTCCAAGATTTAAACAAGTCAATCTCCCCTTGGCATTAAGTCCAGTAAAGTCTGAACCCTGAAGCAGTAGCATGAGGCAGGTGCTGAGGTGGCTATCAATGGTAAGTAAACAAATCTTGCCCTGTAGGCCCCTGAGAAGTTCAGGACTTGAGCATAGAATACTATGAACAGGCATATTTGGAAACAGGTGGGAGATGGAGTAGTAAAGTCTGCAGACTAAACAGTAAAAAGAAAAGGGAAGGATTATTTGCGGAAAAACATAGACAAAGGCTTAGGACTCTGAGACCTAGAAACACGCGGGGCAGAACTGTGAGGGAGGGCGAAGCACGGAACTGGCAGATTAAGCAGAAGTCAGCATAAGAAATGCTCTAACATCTAGCCCCATTCCTTTAATTCCAGAATGCTATCAGCCAGGAAAAATATGCTTTACTCCCCCCTCCACCTATCCATTCTGCCATTCTCTCAGAATGGAAGATCCTTCTCTAGAGAAACTGAATAGTCCCAAAAAAAAGACATTCACATACTAATATCTGGCAGTTCCTCAACAAAACAGCAGCTCTACATTCAATCAGCCTAACATGAAGCCCAATACTTAAACCTGACAAGGCCCATTATAAACACAGAACTAGCAATTATCTTTTTTCACTTTTAAATATGGATAGACAACTAAGAATCACCAAAGATCTGTAAGAAGTCACAGACAACAGAGATCAAAACAAAATTTGAAAAGCTAAAAACAAAGATAATCCAGAGAATATAACTTGTTTAAAAACTATAATTACTATCTTCAAAGAGGTAAGATAAAAATTAAAGACACTCATAAAAAGAAGCAATCCAAGTGCTCTTAAAATTTAAAAAAAGTGTAAAAAATACAACATCAAGGAATTCTCCCAGAGCTTTATGAGAAAGGGGATGTAGTACAATGTGGTTAACCGACTTAGATCAAAACGGAAAATTCAACATGTGACTACCAATAATTCCAGAGAAAACAGAATAGAGAAAACATAAAGGGAGAGAAATATTAACACATTAATATAAAAAAATTCCCAGAAATTTTCTCAAGGGGAAAAAAACGTCACATACAAAAGAATAAGAATTAAAATGGCACCTGACTTCTCTATTGGAATATGTGTGCTTACACTTAATGAAGCAATACTTTAAAAAAGTCAAGGAAAAGTTATTTTCCATTAAGAATTCTATACCCAAACTATCAATCAAGTGTGAAAGTAGTATTTTTAAATATGACAAGACCTGAAACTTTACCAACACACTCTTTCTCAGGGAAGGACTAGAAGATAAGCTCTATACAGATACTTGGAAATTCATCAACAGAAAGGAAGACAAAGCAGCAACCATTCCAAATATCTGGGAAGTCCCTGAGTGGCAACTATGCCTGGCCCTAAGCAATAAACAGAAAGAAGAGGACTAACAGTTTCACCAACAGACAAAAACAAAAGCTGATTTGTTTGAGCATTTCAAAAACACCAGTGACAGGTACATGGTGAATCTAATGAAGTTGTTGAAAAGTTTAAGTTCGTCCAGGCGCGGTGGCTCATGCCTGTGAACCCAGTACTTTGGGAGGCTGAGGTGGGTGGATCACCTGAGGTCAGGAGTTCAAGACCAGCCTGGCAAACATGGTGAAACCCGGTCTCTACTAAAAATACAAAAAAAATTAACCCATATGGTGGCGCGCGACTGTAATCCCAGCTACTCGGGAGGCTAAGGTGGGAGGATCGCTTGAACCTGGGAGGCAGAGTTTGCAGTGAGCCAAGATCACACCACTGAACTCTAGCCTGGGCAACCAGAGCAAGACTCTGTCTCAAAATAAATTAATAAATAAAATTAAAAAAAAATTATGATAGTAAAAGAATAGGAAACGTATGTTAGAGGTATAAGAGAATTAAATCCTGTAAGTCAATAGATAATGTAAAAATAAGCAGTAACAATATCAGCACATTGAAATCTATGGCTAATACAAGAAGAAACAGCTAAATGAATCATAATCAAACGACTGACTTTGGAGAACGGGTCCAGCAATGGAAAGTGGTAGGGAATGGAACCACTGATTTTCATTATGTGTCTTTTCACATAACTTGAGTTTTTAAATTATAAACCTGTATTATTTTATTAAAAGCAAAGTATTGTTTTTGTTTTTTAAGTACAAAGAGTTTGGTGCATCTCAAATCCTCAGAAATGGAAAAACAAAATCTACTGAAATTAAATTTCTATTTCAGGACCTCCAATATCTAAGGCATAGGAAATGTGGAAACTCAGAATTTACCAACTGCCTCTGGACCTCTCTACCTGACTGTTCCACAGACACCTTAAAAGAGGTAGACAGACAGACACACACACAGACCCTCACTTCATACCTTTACTCCTTCCACATCTGGGTCAAAGGCACTGACAGCTACCCATCATCCAAACCAGCAATCTTGACTCTTCATCTTCCTTCCTACACTCCCCAAATTTTGTAGATTCTACTCCCTAAATATCTCCAAAATTGAAACCTTCTGTCTTCCAAAGTTGTATTTGTTCAAGTCTTCATCTCTTGTCTAGACTTTAGAAATTCCAATACCCTAACTAGCCTCTAGGCCTCCTTTCTCTCTCCAGTCTAAATTAACACACTAAGACAAATTTTACCAAGTTGGCTCCCTTAAAACCTTTCTCCCATTCATACAGAATAAAATCCTTCCTCTAACATGGTGAATCCTTCACTATCTAGCTTTTTCTATCTGTCCATGTTTAATTTATGAATGTGGGCCACTCTCTCCTCACACTCTGTATTCCAAAAATAATTTCAATTCCAGGTCTTTGGCACAGGCTGCCCCTCTGCAAGGAAATCTCTTCCAGTCCAGCTTCCCCCTCCCAACCCCCTATCGTCCTGGCAAACTTCTATTCATTTTTATAAAGACTCTTTCCTCAATGCTACCAAATATAAAACTTTACTATAGCATTTAATCATAACGTCTCATAATTATCTGTCTTTCTACCATCTCCCACATTAAACTGTGTCTCTCCATTACCAGAAGCTAAAATATTACTTTGGCATACAATAAACACTTGAATAAAATACCATTCGGATGATGAATCAGCATACCTGCAACTACATATTACAGATCTATTCAACTTTATCTATAGAGGTTAATAACCAAATGTCCACAAAAGCAGGAAGAAAAATGGAAAGCCAGTTTGCCCTGTCAAGGCATAATGTAAAAGGATATCAACAATCAACTTTTATATAGTGCTTAACAGTTTACAATGTGAATATATATGGTCTACGGTTTATACAGTTATAGTTTACAATAAGTAAACAGTATTTTCTTTAGAGATTTGGGACTGGGCCCTATATAAACATTAAAATGGCTTTCTCTTACAGTTTCATCAACATCATTTTATATGACACATGTCAAAAAATAGCAAGACAAGATCCCCAATAGGATCCTGAAGTTAGGCCAGATACAGTGGCTCACCTCTATAATCCCAGCACAACGGGGACAGTTTGGTGGAGTATGAGCACTCTGAAAACCCTGACCTCACGAAACCCTGCCTACACACCCCTCCTCCCAAACATGAGACTAACTTTACTTGATTGAAGACCCTGCCATGATATTACCTGAAACTTCACAAAAAAGAGTTTCTCTCTAAGCAGACCTCACTGCCTCTAGATCTCTAACTAGAATCAGATTTCCCAGGGGAACAAGTACCAAACCTAAACAAATAGGAGACAGCTTACATTCCAAAAGAACTGTAAGACTTTAATACATTATACTGGCAAAAACCTGGGAATACATGTGGGAATGGATTCCGAGGGTGCTAAACAACGAAGAAAGAACTTTAGATGAGACAAGTCATTAAAAGGAACGCACTTACTAAAGATTCTTTATTCACTATACTACCTCAAGAAGCTGGGTACAGTTCTAACAGTTTGGTTGTTAATTGAAACCTGGACTTAATGTCAGCCTGCATTAAAAACAGTTGGAACTCTCACTGATTAACAACAGGATTAACAGTAGATTAGATACTGAAAAAGAAAAGATTAGTGCATGTGAAGACATGCATTAAAATTTATCCAAACTAAAGCAGAGAGGAAAAAACCTTTTTAAGAAAATGAACAGAGCCTCAGTAACTCATGGTGCAATAACAAGTGATATAACATAAATGTAACTAGTGGCAGGGGGGTTCTGACAAAAAATAATGAATAATTTTCCAAATTTGACAAATTCTAAAACCCCACAAATCCAAGGAAGTCAATAAACACCAAAAAAGAACATGAAAAACTGATGAAAACTTAAGTAAATAATTTAGAAGTACCCAGAAAAAAAAGGGACATATTACATAGACAGAAACAAAGATAAGACTATATAGACATTTATTAAAGAAACAATAAGGCTGGGCACAGTGGCTCATGCCCAAAGTGTAATTCCAGCACTCTTGGAGACTGAGGCAGGTGGATCACCTGAGGTCAGGAGTTCAAGACCAGCCTGGCCAAAATAGTGAAACCCTATCTCTACTAAAAACAAAAAAAATTAGCTAGCCGCGGTGGCATGTGCCTGTAGTCCCAGCTACTCGGGAGGCTGAGGCAGGAGAATCACTTAAACCTGGGAGGTGGAGGTTTTAGCGAACCAAGATCACGCCATTGCTCTCCAGCATGTGCAACAAGAGCAAAACTCCGTCTCCAAAAAAAAAAAGAAACAATGCAGGTCAGAAGACAATGGAAAGATATCTTTAAAAGTGTTTATAGAAGGGAAAAAAAAAGGCTGTATATCTAGAATTATATATCCAGCAAATATCCTTAGAAAATGAAGATAAAATAGACTTCTGTGGACAAACAAAAGCTGAATAAATTGAAGATCAACAGAACTACATTGTAAGAAATATTAAGGGAGGTTCTAAAGACGGAAGGAAAATAAGAGATGGAAACTTCCATCTACACAACGGAAAGAAGGACAGAAATGGTAACTATCTGAGTAAATACAAAATACTTTATTCCAGTTTATTATTATTTCAAAGAAATCTCAGTATGATTCCACTCATATGAACGATGGAATAGGTAAACCCATAGAGACAGAAAGCAAATTAGTAGATGCCAGTGAGGAATTGGGATTAGTTGCTTAATGAGTCTGGAATGTTATTTTGGGTTGATGAAAATGATTTGGAACTAGAGAGAGGTAGCTGCACAACACTGGGCATGTACCAAATGCCACTGAATTATTCACTTTACAACAGTTAATTGTGTGTAACATAAATTTCACTCCAACTTTTTTTTGAGGGGTGGGACAGATTCTCGCCATTTTGCCCAGGCTGAAGTGCAATGGTGCGATCTCAACTCACTGCAACCTCCACCTCCCACATTCAAGGGATTCTCCTGCCTCAGCCTCCTGAGTAGTTGGGATTACAGGCACGCACCACTACACCCAGCTAATTTTTCTATTTTTAGTATAGACGGGGTTTCACCACATTGGCCAGGCTGGTCTCAAACTCCTGACCTCGTGATTCACCCACCTTGGCCTCCCAAAGTGCTGGGATTACAGGCGTGAGCCAGCACACACAGCTCATCCCAACTTTTAAAAATAGATAAATGACTGTTTTGAGCAAAATTAATGACCGTGTATTTGGGGGATTATGATATATATTTAAAATGTACAACAAAAGCATAAAGGACAGGAGGGGATAAATGGAAGCATACTGCTATTAGATTTTTATATTATAAATAAAGTAGTCTAATACTGTTTGAAGGTAGACTGTTATAAGTTAAACTTTCATAATCATAAATCCTAGAGTAACCCAAAAGAGTAAAATAACCGCACTAATAAGCCAAACTGGAGACAAAACTGAATCATAACAATAACTAAAAAGAGCCAGGTGCAGTGGGTCACATCTGTAATCCCAGCACTTTGGGAGGCCAAGGCAGCTGGATCACCTGAGGTCAGGAGTTCAAGACTAGACTATGGTGAAACCCCTTCTCTACTAAAAATACAAAAATTAGCTGGGCACAGTGGCATGTGTCTATAATACCAGCTACTCAGGAGGCTGAGGCAGGAGAATCGCTTGAGCCTGGGAGACAGAGCTTGCATTGCACTCCAGCCTGGGCGACAGAGTAAAACTCTGTCTCAAAAAAAATAAAAAAAGACATGAAAAGAGGAACATTTTTTAAACAACAGATGGACAAAGAGTAAACAAAGTGCAAGACAATATGATTTAAACCCTACCATATTGGTAACTACATTAAACACAATGGTAGCAGAGGTTGTCAGAATGGATTTTAAAAAGGCAAGATCTAACCATATGCTGCCTACAAGAAATGTACTTCACACAAATAAATTAAAATGATAGTAAAAGATATATTATGCAAACAATACTCCTTAAAAAATCTGGAATGCCTACCAGTAAAAGTACTCTTTAGAGTAAGGAATATTACTAAGGATAAAAACAGACATTCCATCATAATAAACAGTCAATTCATCAGAAAGATACGCAACAATCCTAAATACGATGGGCTCAATAAGGTTAATTAAACAGAACTGATGCCCATACATACATGGTCAGTTATTTTTGACAAAGTTGCCAAAGTAACTCGGTAAGAAAAGGATAGTCTTTTCAACAAATAGTGCCAACACAATTAGATATCCATATGGAAAAAAAAAGGAGCCTTGATCCTTATCTCACACTATACAGACATCAACTCATAATTCAGATCATAGATCTAAACATAAAAGCTAAAACCATAAAACTGCTAGGAAAAAAATACAGAAAGTATCTTGACTTCGGGGTAGGCAAATATTTCTCAGGATACAAAAAGCAAAAGCCAGAGAAGAAAAACTTGACAGTTTAGTCATCATCAAAATTGAAAAACATCTATTCTTAAGAGGACAATGTTAAGGAAAAAAAGACAGGCCAGAGAGTGAAAACAGTAATAATACATAATGTCTGGCAAAACTTGTATCCAAAATTCACAGTGACTTCTTTAAACACATTAAGAAGACAAACAATACAAGAAATGAGCAAAAGATTGAGCAGATTCTCACAAAATAAATTATGAGGCAGGACAATGATCACACGAAAAAGCCAACAGCACGGGCACTGGTCCGTGGCCTGTTATGAACCAGGCCACACAGCAGGAGGTGAGCTGTGGGTAAGGGAGCATTACCACCTGAGCTCCACCTCCTGTCAGATCTGCCAGGGCATTAGATTCTCATAGTAGCTCCAATCCTATAATGCGAGGGATCTAGGTTGCGCACTCCTTATGAGAGACTCTAAGCCCTGATGATCTGGGGTGGAACAGTTTCATCCCAAAACTACCCCCAGTCCATAGAAAATTTGTCTCTTCCAGGAAACTGGTCCCTGGGTGGGGATGGCTGCTCTAAAAAAGCCAAACTTTAAAAGACTGACAATACCAAGAATGTAGAGCCTAAGTGCCAATTAAGTAAGTGGAGAAACTGGAGCTGTCTTATACAGTTGATGGGAGTGTAAAATTGGCGCAACCACCTTAAAGAATCGTTTGGCAGTTCCTCATAAAGTTAAACATATCAATAATATATAAACAAGGAATTCCACTTGTATGAAACCTTTGCCCACACCAAACCTTGTAAATGGTTGTTTATAGCAGTTGTGTTCATAATAGCCAAAACTGGAGACAACCTAATGACCAACAGATTAATAAACAATGTGTGATATACCAAAAAAAAAAAAAAAGACTGCTTTGGTATATCCAAAAAAAAAAAAAAAAAAAAAACACCTCAGCCCGCAAAATGAATAAAAAAATGAAAAACTTTTATAAAAAAAATTTTTTATATACAAAAAAAAAAAAAAAACACAGTTTTGTTTTAAACAAAAAAAAAAAAAAAAAAACCACTCCTCAGCCAGAAAAAGGAATAC
>CAUYLG010038892.1:0-26301 GCA_963573385.1 Cacajao melanocephalus
CACCTGAGGTCGGGAGTTTGAGACCAGCTTGACCAACATGGAGAAACCCCATCTCTACTACGCCAGGCATGGTGGCCCATGCCGGCAATCCCAGTTACTCGAGAGGCCAAGGCAGGAGAATAGCTTGAACCTAGACTAGAAGGTGGGGGTTTCGGTGAGCCGAGATCATGCCACTGCACTCCAGCCTGGGCAACAAGAGTGAAACTCCATCTTAATAAAAATAAAAATTTTTAAAAAGTGGAACAGTTCCTCCCCTGGGATCCTCTTGTCTACCTGTGCACATCTGCAGGGCTTCCAGCTCATCGGCGTTGAGGTGCACGTAAGAGTGAAGGATGGTCCAGTCCTGTCGGTGCCACACCAGGGCAGGCAGAGTCCTGGGGAATCAAGGCAAGAACTCAAGAACTCCACACCTTAAAGACTCAGCCTGAGGGCCAGGCGCAGTGGCTCACACCTGTAATCTCAGCACTTTGTGAGGCCAAGGTGGATGGATCACGAGGTCAGGAGATCGATCGAGACCATCCTTGCCAGCATGGTGAAACCCTATCTCTTTAAAAAAAAAAAAAAGAAAAAGACTCAGAGAGTCTAATCAGAGACAGAGGTGAGAACAAGCCCCAAATGTGCTAACCTCTGGGCTTCAAATTAAAGCAATGCAATGTTTTCTTTTTTATGTATCTATTTATTTTTTGAGATGGATTTTCACTCTTGTTGCCCAGGCTGGAGTGCAACGGCATGATCTTGGCTCACTGCAACCTCCATCTCACAGGTTCAAGTGATTCTCCTGCCTCAGCCTCCCAAGTAGCTGGGACTACAGGCACCTGCCACCACGCCCGGCTAATTTTTTTTATTTTTAGTAGAGACAGGGTTTGACCATGTTGGCCAGGCTGATCTTGAACTGCCGACATCAGGTGACCTGCCTGCCTTGGCCTCCCAAGGTGCTGGGATTACAGGCATAAGCCACTACACCCAGCCTCTATGCAATGTTTTAAACTCTGCTTTTGGGGATCAGATCAGCTGCACAAAGCTCAAGGTGAGGGGTTTCAAAATATTCCCATGGTAGTGAGCAGTGATGCTTCTAAGGTTTTCCTCTGAACATCCCGCTCTGCAGACTGCCATGGAGAGGGAGTCTGAGGGTAAAGTCGCCTCTGCAAGTAAGAAATTTCCTGGACGTTTCCCATTTATATTAAAAATTCTAGTAAAACTCGCAAACCACGTGTGTTTGTTTTCCTACAACACAGGTTTCCCTGAAAAAAACCTATGGTGGAATAACGACTGCAACAAGATATATCAAATTTATCTGTGGCTTCATGAACCCCCTGGTGCCCTGCTAAAGATCTCAGAAGCTGTAGCTGCTCCAGTTTAAGTACCATACATAGAGGGGGAAAAGGTGATGGGATAGAAAATACAGGCTTTTGGATCCAGAGAGGACAGGGTAAAAGTTCTGGCCCTCTCACTTAAAATCTGATGTAATCATGATCATAACAGTAATAACTTCTAAAGTGTGTCTTACAGGCTAGGTACATGTTAAGCATCTTATATAAATTATTTCCAAACTTACAAGGTAGATATTATGATCTTCATTTTATAGATAAAGGAACACAGGCTCAGAAACATTCATTATCTTTTATTATTATTTTTTAATTATTTTTTTTATTGAGACGGGGTTTCACCATGTTGGCCAGGATGGTCTCGATCTCTTGACCTCGTGATCCGCCCACCTCGGCCTCCCAAGGTGCTAGGATTACAGGCGTGAGCCACCGTGCCAGGCCATCTTTTGTTTTAGAGACAGCGTCTTACTCCGTCATCCAGGCTGGAGTGCAGTGACCTGATCATGGCTCAGTATGCCCTCCACCACCTGGGCTCAACCGATCCTCCAACCTCAGTCTCCTGTGTAGTCCTCCTACCTCAGTCTCCTGTGTAGCTGGCGCTACAGGTGCATGCCACCATGCCTGGCTAATTTTTGTATTTTTTTTTTTTTTAAATGAGGTTTCACCATGTTGGTTCAGGCTGGTCTTGAACACCTGACCTCAGGTGATCTACCCGCCTCGGCCTCCCAAGAGTGCTGGGATTACAGGCGTGAGCCACCGCGCCCAGACTTTTTTGTATTTTTTATAGTGATGGGGTTTTGCTGTTTTGTCCAGGCTAGTCTTATCTCCTGGTCTCAAGCAATCTGCTAGCCTCAGCCTCCCAAAGTGCTGGGATTACAGGTGTGAGCCACCATGCATGGCCAACATTCAGTATCTTTCATGTGTTCACAGAGCTAATAAGTTGCCCTCCCAAGATTTTAACTCAGGACTTTCTGACTATGAAGCCTTTCTTCTTTTCATTATCTTACTACCTATCCTCTGCCAACCTTAATTTTCTCATTCATAAAACAGGGTAATATTACATCCTTGAAGGGTTCTCATTATGAGTAAACTTAATGCATCTTATTATTATTTTTGAGGCAGAGTCTTACTCTGTTGCCCAGGCTGGAGTGCAGTGGCGCAACCTCAGCTCACTGCAAACTCTGCCCCCCGAGTTCAAGCAATTCTCCTGCCTCAGCCTCCTTAGTAGCTGGAATTACAGGCGCATACTACCATGCCTGGCTAATTTTTTTATTTTTAGTAGAGATGGGGTTTCACCATATTGGCCAGGCTGATCTCAAACTCCTGACCTTGTGAGCCACCGCACTTGGCCTGATTTAAGATATTTTATAAAATGCCTGGCATACAGTAAACCCAACATGAATGCTAAGTCCTCTTGCTTTTAAAAAAGGGCCTAATGGCCGGGCACCGTGGCTCATGCCTGTAATCCTAGCACTTAGGGAGGCCAAGGTGGGTGGATCACCTGAGGTCAGGAGTTCAAGACCAGCCTGGCCACCATGGTGAAACCCCATATTTAAAAAAAAAAAAAAAGGACCTAATGGCTGGGTGTCGTGGTTCATGTCTGTAATCTCAGCACTTTAGGAGGTAGAGGCAGGAGGATCACTTGAGGCCAGGCGTTTGAAACTAGCCTGGGCAACAGAGTGAGACCTCAGAAACCCCCATCTCTACAAAAAATACAGAATAAAATGAAAATGAAGAAAGTTTAAAAGGACCTAGTAACAAGTTAGATTTTGTAAACAAAAATTCTTTATCTGTATGGCAGGTAGGGGGGCAGCTAGAGGGAGCAGGGCCTGGCAGGCACCTCCTGGCCCTGGGCCAACCCCCTGGCAAAAAATTAACAACAACAAGAAGGCTGGGCACAGTGGCTCATGCCTGTAATCTCATCACTTTGGGAGGCCAAGGCAGGCGGATCACCTGAGGTCGGGAGTTGGAGACCAGCCTGGCCAGCATGGTGAAACCCATCTCTACTAAAAATACAAAAATTAGCTGAGTGTGGTGGCAGGCGCCTGTAATCCCAGCTACTCAGGAAGCTGAGGCAGGAGAATCATTTGAACCCAGGAGGCAGAGGCTGCAGTGAGCCAAGATCATGCCATTGTACTCCAGCCTGGGCAAGAGAGTGAGACTCCATCTCAAACAAAAATAAAAACAAAACTACAGCAAGGCCATCCAGATGTTCATAAAAAGATGTTTTAAAATAGAAAAAAAAATTAAAAAAATAAAAACAAAACAACAACAAAATCTATATGTATTTTAGCTAGGCACAGTGGCTCATGCCTGTAATCCCAGCACTCTGGGAGGCCAAAGCATGAGGATCACTGGAGCCCAGGAGTTTGAGACTAGCCTGGGCAACACAGCAAGACCCCACCTCTACTAAAATAAAAATAAAATTTTAAAAATCTATATATGTACCATCAAAATAAGAGTCGTTGCCCTGCTCTCAGAGTTTTTTTTGAGACAGAGTCTCACTCTGTCCCCAGGCGCCAGGCTGGAGTGCAGTGGCGCGATCTCGGCTCACTGCAACCTCTGCCTCCTGGGTTCAAGCAATTCTCCTGCCTCAGTCTCCCAAGTAGCTGGGACTACAGGCTCGCGCCACCATGCCCAGCTAATTTTTGCATTTAAGTAGAGATGAGGTTTCACCATGTTGGCCAGGATGGTCTCGGTCTCTTGACCTCGTGATCTGCCCACCTTGGCCTCCCAAAGTGCTGGGATTACAGGCGTAAGCCACCGCACCCGGCCCGCTCTCAAAGTTTTTAATTAAAACAAGAAAAAATAGAGTCTTTGATAAAATTGAACAGAAGGAACAATGTACCTAAAACAGCTGAGCAAATTATGGCCTGTCCTTGAAAATAAAGTTTCACTGACCACAGCCATGCTGAGTCATTTGCGTTCGTGTTGTCTCTGGCTACTTTTTTTTTTTTTTGAAACTGAGTCTCGCTCTGTTGCCAGGCTAGAGTGCATCGGTGTGATCTCGGCTCACTGCAACCTCTGCCTCCCAGGTTCAACTGCTTCCCCTGCCTCAGCCTCCTGAGTAGCTGAGACTACAGGAGCACGCCACCATTCCCGGCTGGCTTTTATATTTTAGTAGAGATGGGGTTTCACCATGTTGGCCAGGATGGTCTCCATTTCCTGACCTTGTGATCCACCTGCCTCAGCCTCCCAAAGTGCTGGGATTATAGGCGTGAGCCACTGCACCCAACTATGGCAGTTTTTGTGCTACCAAGACAGTTGAGTAGTTGGGACAGTGACCATATGGCTCACAAACCTAAAATATTTACTGTCTGGCAAGCAAAAGTTTGCTAACTCCCTGCTGTAAAATAGTCTTATTTCTTAAGTTAGAGAAGAATCTGTCCAAATCAGTGACCTTGAACTACTAGATTCTAAACAGAAACTTTAGACCAAAGGTGGTATTTCACCTCCAGACTAACACATGCTATTTATAGCAAATGTACAACAGAACAGAGTACACGGTAACATCTAATGCCCCAAACTGTCGGCCAACAAAGTTAACGCGTTTTAACAATTAGAGATGATACCTGGTAAATTCCTGGACCGCTTCTATTTTGGGGTGATATACCACAATTCTTTTCTTTAGCATCAGTGCTGTGTGTAAGATAATAGTTTCCATTCCAAACTGAGATACAATGTCTTTAAAAAAGAGAAATCATAATGTTACTGCATTACACATCACGTAAGAAAATAAAGATTTTTTTTTTTTTTTTGAGACCAAATCTCACTCTGTCATCCAGGCTGGAGTGCAGTGGCATGATATCGGCTTACTGCAACCTCTGCCTCCTGGGCTCAAGCAATTCTCCCGCCTGAGCTTCCCGAGTAGCTGGGACTACAGGCATGTGCCACCACAGCAGCTCATTTTTGTATTTTTAGTAGAGACGGGGTTTCACCATGTTGGCCAGGCTGATCTCAAACTTTTGACCTCGTAATCTGCCCGCCTCAGCCTCCCAAAGTGCTAGGATTACAGGGGTGAGCCATAGTACCTGGCCTATAAATTATTTTTTTTAAATGCTTTAAGTTTATTACATTGTCAGAAGACACAGATAATGTGATTTTTAAACTGCAAAGAACTAACTCACATAGTATATTGAATTATTTGGTATTAAAATATATCTGAGTTACATTCCCCGCATGGTGTAAAGCATACAAATACTTTATTTGATGGACAAGTGGATCTCTCCTATGTCACCTCCCAGCAGATGTGCTCTGCCCCGAAAGAGACTCCATGGTGGATGCATAGAGGAAGCTAGACTCACAAAAAGGTAAAACAATTGATGTGAAGGAATCAGTGTCTTTCTGTATCATTAAAATTTTCTGATTTTAAAAAAAAATGCCTGCCAGGTGCAGAGTGGCTCATGTCTGTAATCCCAACACTTCAGGAGACCAAGGTGGGAGGATCACTTGAACCTAGGAGTTTGAGACCAGCCTAGACAACATAGGGAGACTCTATCTCTAAAAAAACATTTAAAAATTAGCTGGGGCTGGGCACACTGCCTCACACCTGTAATCCCAGCACTTCAGGAGGCTGAAGCAGGCAGATCGCCTGAGGTCAGGAGTTTGGGTCCAGTGTGGCCAACATGGTGTAACCCCATCTCTACTAAAAATACAAAATTAGGCTGGGTGCAGTGTCCCACACCTGTAATTCCAGCACTTTGGGAGGCCAAGGCAGGTGGATCACCTGAGGTCAGGAGTTCAAGACCAGCCTGGGCAAAATGGTGAAACCCCATCTCTAGTAAAAATATAAAAATTAGCTGGGCGTGGTGGCAGGTACCTGCAGTCTCAGCTACTGGGGAGGCTGAGGCATGAGAATCACTTGAACCCAGGAGGCAGAGATTGCAGTGAGCTGAGATCATGCCACTGCACTCCAGCCTGGGTGACAGAGTGAGACTCTGTCTCAAAAAAAAAAAAAAGTAGCTGGGCGTGGTGACATGCACCTGTAGTCTCAACTACTCAGGAGGACTTCTTGAGCCCAGGAGGTCAAGGCTGCAATGAGCCATGATTGCACCACCACTGCACTTCAGCCTCAGTGACAGAGCAAGACCCTGTCTCAAAAGGAAAAAAAAATAAGTCTATTAACTCCCCCATGTCCCCCAGTATCATTACTTAAGTCCCTAAGTTAGTTAGCCTGACAAACACCTCACACCTCAACAGGGATGCTGAGAAAACACAAAGAACAGCGGAATCAAAAGCAAAGACAGATGGGCACTGTGGGAGGACGTGACAGAGGGCAGCCTCGCCTTCAGAATTCCACTTGCCTCCTGCTCAGGGACCCTGAAGTCTGGGCCTTAGGCCTAGCCTGTCTGCATTTTGGATTTTCCAGCTGAAAAGGAACTTGAGTTCAAGGCCTTAGGCTTTTCAGATGACAGAGATAACTGCTAAGATCTAAGAAAAGAAAAACTATAGAATCCATGGAGACCTCGAGTCACAAAATTTAGCCCACCAGGGAGAAAACATTCTTAAAATAGGCAATAGAATATGGAAATGGGCCAGGCGAGGTGGCTCAGGCCTGTTATCCCAGCACTTTGGGAGGCTAAGGCGGGCGGATCACGAGGGATGAGTTCGAGATCAGCCTGGTGAACTCGGTAAAACCCCATCTCCACTAAAAATACAAAAATTAGCCGGGCACAGTGGCAAGCGCCTGTAATCCCAGCTACTCAGGAGGCTGAAGCAGGAGAATCACTTGAACCCGGGAGGCAGAGGTTGCAGTAAGCTGAGATCGTGACACTGCGCTCCAGCCTGGGCAACAAGAGCAAGACTCTGTCTCAAAAATAAAAAAGAATATGGAAATGAACACTACAAAAATCTGTTTTCCTTTGAAAGAATTCTAACTCAATAAGGAAATACAGGTGTTAAAGGTACCCTCTTATATACAAATATGATATGAAAAAATTTATGTACATGAAAATAATGTATGAAAGGATTAGAATTATCTAGTAACTAGATAATTCCAATTAGATAATCATCTAATTATCTAATTATTCTATTAGGCACAATAGAATCTAAAGAGACTGTTCTTGCCTTGGGGATTTTTTTGTTGCAATAGATTCTGTTTTTTCCCTTCTTACCTTTGATGGAGCCAGCCAGGTAGGCCTTTCGGGCATCAAAGTCCTTGCTAAGGAAAGAGCCATTTTCTTCACTCTGGCATATCCCCTTTGTGAGAACTGCAATATAACTCTCCATCATTTTAACTGGGCTCCCATGTTTCAGGTACATTCTGTAAGAAAGGACAACAAAGCAACTGTGCTTTTACTTGGCACAAATCATGTGGAGATACGCACCCAGGCCAGTATGGGTGCTTTCTCAAGAGTCCAAAGCTGGGCCAGGCAACGGTGGCTTAACGCCTGTAATCCCAGCACATTGGGAGGCCGAGGCAGGTGGATCACCTGAGGTCGGGAGTTTGAGACCTGCCTAACCAACATGGAGAAACCCCATCTCTACTAAAAATACAAAATTAGTTGGGTGTGGTGATGCGTGCCTGTAATCCCAGCTACTCAGGAGGCTGAGGCAGGAGAATGGCTTAAACCTGGGAGGCGGAGGTTGCAGTGACCTGAGATCGAGCCATTGCACTCCAGCCTGGGTAACAAAAGCGAAACTCCATCTCAAAAAAAAAAAAAAAGGGATCCAAACCCAACTTGCTACTGCCCTTCTGAATGCTTGACTCTTTTTTTATTTTTTGAGACATAATCGTACTCTGTTGCCCAAGAGGCAGAGGTTGCAATGCACTAAGATTGCACCACTGTACTCCAGCCTGTTCGACAGAGTGAGACTTTGTCAAAAAAAAAAAAAAGAAAAAGCTTCAAAGACCTTCAATTCTTCCGACTCAGCTCTCTCTTTACATCTGGGAACCCACTGTTGTTACTAAGGCAGGAGAATGAACTACGAACTTCCTGGCGTCCCAGGACTCTCAAGAATGTTGTGCACTTATCCTGTGTCTTACATTCACAACTGGGGTTCTTAGTCATACAGCTCTGTTTTATTACTGAGATTCCCTTTGACAAGAAAGGAGTTTTATGCATTGTTCACAGAGAAAGCAGTAATTAGTTGTAGAACACATACTTATTATTAGAGTTCCCAGAGGTAGCTATATTTAGATAATTAAGAAATCAAAACTCCTTTAGGTTTCTGGTGATAAATGCACATTAGACATTCATCATCAGGTTAAAGCTTCCAGAAAATGCTGATAGGAAACTGGCTGCATTTATAGCTCACATGTGAAATCCATCTCTTCCCCTTGTAATCTCTTCCTGTGAGCAACTGAAACTAAATTTTGCTTGAGAAATATGACTGGGTCTATTTGGGCCTTTCAGGAGCTGATCGGACAGAAAATCAGGAAGAAAATAAAACAAGTTTAAGACAGATCACGTTCTTCTGATTGTGGTTTTATAAGAATAATTTAAAAAGAAAATTTAAAAAATAAATAAAAAAGATCACTTGAGGGCCAGGCATGGTGGCTCACGCCTATAATTCCAAAACTTTGGGAGGTCGAGGCGGGCGATTACTTGAGGCCAGGAATTCAAGACCAGCCCGGCCAACATGGTGAAACTCCATCTCTACTAAAAATACAAAAATTAGCTGGGTGTGGTGGCTCGTGCCTGTAGTCCCAGCTACTCGGGAGGCTGAGGCAGGAGAATCGCTTGAACCCAGGAGGAAGAGGTTGCAGTGAGCTGAGATCATGCCACTGTACTCCAGCCTGGGCAACAGGGCAAGACTCCGTCTCAAAAAAAAAAAAAAGATCACTGGAAAATATATTTATCATAGACTAAGTGAAAAAAGAAAGAAAAAACAAGTATTTTAACTGCTTACCAACTTTTGTCAATCATCAGTGGTTTTCAAAAAATTATTTCAATCCACAATTTGAGGGAAAAAAGGTAGAGAACAATGAATGTGGTAAGCTTTCACTCAAACCCAGGAACTCACAACAAAAGATCACAAGGAGAAAACTTATCTGATAGGATATAAAGGAGGCCACAGTTGTGTGGGGTGGGGGGTCAGGAGGTAGAACTGGAGTCTGGGAACAGGAGGAGGAGGGAGCTTAGTTTACACTATATATCCTACTGAATTTCTAAATGTGCTTTATTATCACCAACAACAAAAAAAATCAAAATGCCATTAACATTCTAAAATAGAGGCTGAGTGCTGTAGCTCACACCTATAATCCCAGCACTCTGGGCGGCCGAGGCAGGAGGCTCACTTGATGCCAGAAGTTCGAGACCAGCCTGGCCAACATGGTGAAACCCTGTCTCTACTAAAAATATAAAAATTAGCCAGGTGTGGTGGTGTGCGCCTGTAATTCCAGCTATTTGGGAGGCTGAGGCATAAGAACCACTTAAACCCAGGAGGTGGAGGTTGTAGTGAGCCAAGATGGCCCCACTGCCCTCCAGCCTGGGTGACAGAGTGAGACTCTGTCTCAAAAATAATAATAACATAGAAATAATACATAGTAATAGAGAAAAGAAACATAAGGTTGGTAGGATAAGATAACTTCCTACATGACATCCCTGGGCCAGGAGAGATAAAACAGAGGGGGAAATCCCCCCAAAACCACTCCACAGGAAAAGCCCACAGTGCAACCCAGAGGACCTTGTTCAAACAGACATCCATAGGCTGCCACACCTGGCCTGGACAGCTGACTCCAAGTGTGCATGAAAACTCCGGTTCTCCAGCAGGGCCACAGCTGCAAGCGACTAGAGGCTGACAGGGACCACAGCAGTTAACCTGCAGCCACACCGGGAACAAGGTTTTTTCCTGCGGGCTTCCACTGCTGCTGTGAGCAGCATGCCGTGTGTGGAAGGCACGCCTGGCTGCTCCTCTCACCAGAAATGGAGGGGGGCAACTCCACGTCAACCTCACTGTCATGAAAAACTGTTTGCCTACGTGTGTGCATGTACACACAGACTTGTGTGTGTGTACAAAAAGTGGGTGAGCATAGTGCTGTAGTAAGGGGCAGGAAGCAGAGGAGGTGGCTGGCAGTAGCTCTGAGCCCTCACTTCTCTTGCACCGCGATGGGAGAGGAAATCCAGGATACTATGATGCCACGCACCGCAGAAGCTGAGAAACCCTCTGGGCCTCTTTCTGGGAAGGAAGTGGGGTCTGAAGCAACCTTGCCTGTTGGACTCCAGAATATTTCCCAGTGAATTCAGTTGAGCAACATACCCCTGACTCAACCAAATGAAATGGGAGTCCCATGTTTGTGAAAAAAAAAAAATACCTCTGCGGTGTTTTTAGTTTACAGCTTCTGGATACTGTCTCTTCTGGAAATCATAATCTCCCTTTGTGTAAGTGCCACATTAGCAGACAACTGTTTATCCACAGTGAGACATTCACCTGGAATTTCTTATGAGAGTAGAAAGCTTTTTCATTCTGGCTGGCTGCAAAAATGGTGAAATCTCATTTAGCCAAAATATAATCTAAGTGAAACCCTTAGGTAATGAGATGATACTCTTACGCTAGAGTTTTTTTCTCTCTCTCTTCCTTTTTTTTTTTGGGGGGGGGGGGTGTGTATATACATTCATGCACAAAAATAACCAAAAGGGAACCACTTATTGGGTTTATGAAACAAAAACAATTCCCTTTACCAAAAGTGCCCTCAAAAATGTATGTATTAGGCAAAAGCCTGAGGGCTGAGAGTAGCATGATAATATCTAGAATTATAATTCTTATCTAGTAACAACTTTTTTTTTTTGAGATGAAGTCTCACTCTGTCACCCAAGCTGGAATGCAGTGGCGCGATCTCGGCTCACTGCAACCTGCAACCTCCACCTCCCAGGTTCAAGCAGTTCTCCTGCCTCAGCCTTCCAAGTAGCTGGGACTACAGGCGTGCGACACCATGCCCAGTTAATTTTTGTATTTTTGGTAGAGATGGGGTTTCACCACATTGGCCAGGATGGTCTTGATCTCTCGACCTCATGATCCACCCGCCTCAGCCTCCCAAAGTGCTGGGATTATAGGCATAAGCCACCACACCCAGCAACAGGATTTTTTTTAAAGGACCAGGTGTGGTGGCTCACATTTGTAATCCCAGCACTTTGAAAAGCCAACACAGAGGTCGCTTGACCCCAGGAGTTCAAGACCAACCTGAGCAACATAGTAAGACCATGTCTTTACAAAAAATATATATGTGTGTATATATATATGTGTGTGTGTGGGTATTATATATATATATTTTTTTTTTTTTTTTTTAAAGACAGGGGTTCACCATGTTGGCCAGGCTGGTCTTGAACTCCTGACCTCAGGTGATCCGCCCACCTCAGCCTCCCAAAGTGCTGAGATTACAGGCGTGAGCTGCCAGGCTCAGCCTGTATATATTTTTTAATTAGCCAGGAGCAATGGCACACACCTGTAGTCCTAACTACTTGGCAGGTTGAGGTGAGAATTTCTTCTGCCTAAGAGTTCAAGGTTACAATGAACTATGATCATGACACTGCACTCCAGGCTAGGCAAAAGAACAAGACCCTGTCCCTAGAAAAAAACAAAAACAAAATCACAATTAAAACCCTACAAGGCTGGGCGCGGTGGCTCACGCCTATAATCCCAGCACTTTGGGAGGCCAAGGCAAGCGGATCTGATCGCTTGAGGTCAGGAATTCAAGACCAGCCTGGCCAACATGACGAGACTCCGTCTCTACTAAAAATATAAAAATTAGCCAGGTGTGGTGGCACAAGCCTGTAATCTCAGCTACTCGGGAGGGTGAGGCAGGAGAATCACTTGAACCTGGGAGGCGGTGATTGCAGTGAGCAGAGATCGCCCCACTAAAACCCTGCAAAAGCCTTCAACATTAAGAAAGAGCTTTCCTGAGCAGGATGCCTCTAGAAGAAAAAAAAGAAAATTTAAAAAAAAGAAAGAGCTAATATCTTTATAAAGAAGAGTTTCATCACGCCTATAATCGCAGCACTGTGGGAGGCCAACATGGGCAGATCGCTTGAGCTCAGGAGTTTTGAGACCAGCCTGGGCACATGGCGAAACCCTGTCACTACAAAAAATACAAAAATACAAAAAATTAGCTAGGCATGGGGGTGCGTGCCTGCAGTCCTTGCTACATGGGAGGCTGAGGTGGAAGGATCATCTGAGTCCTGGGAGGTCGAGACTGCAGTTTGCCATGATGAAGCCACTGCACTCCAGCCTGAGCAACAGAGTGAGACCCTGTCTCAAAAAAAAGAAAAGAAAAAAGAAAAGAGAAAACATTCTGGTATATTTTAGATACATTTTTCAACAACAGGGATGAAACGAAAAGAGTCTACCTAAATCATGACTAACCAATTAATGAGAATTCCCTAGCTTCTCAACACTCTAGCTAAGAAACGTGTTCTTGTGCTTCAGCATAATTATTTCCCCAAAATGATAGCCACACACAGACCTTGACACTTGGGAACCAGTTTACCGAGTCGTAAGTCACTTAACTTATCCAACCTACTAAGGAAATTCTAGACTGGAAGTGAACAGAAGTAACAGACCAAAAGTAGGAAGTGACTCAAAACACCCAGGAACTACAATAGCTACAGAAACTGCTGCCTCTCTTCCCCTAGATCATGTACCCAAATAAGAGGAGCAATATCAACAAAGCAAAAGAAAAAGGCCCCCTTCACAGCCTGTGAAGGGCTACTGAAGACTGTGTTGGAGATATAAGGCTGAATTTTGCTTTCTCAGTGTAAAAATCTGCTATGTAACTATGGTAAGATCTTCAGTTTGTATATTAGCATTTAATACAATTTTTATACAGACCTACACAATATCCTAGTGAAGGCAGCATACTTCTCTGGGTTAAAATCTTTGGCAGTCAGAGCAATAGAAAAATGAGTCACCTGTTCAAAAGAAACAAACAAACAAAAAAAATCCTTTTTAAAGACACTTCAGCAGAATAAATTTTTATTACTATATTCTAACAAACCTTTTGTACAAGACGTAACAGTATTAAAAGGAAAAGACCAAAATGTAACAAGTCTTCACCTGCTTCTTTAAACTTCTGCATGTGCACATATATTAGATACATACATATTTAATTTCCTACATAAGCATGCAATACTTTTAGAAAAAACTTTTTCAGAAATCAAAAATACTTCATTCAAATATAAAAAAATGTACATTTCTACTTAAGGTCCCCAATCTCATCAAAGCAGAAGAAAGAAGTGCTATATCAGACTTACCAACTTAGCAACTGCTTATCTTCTCTCCCCCACACTTTTTCACTATTTTACCTTTTTTTTTTTCTTTTTTTTGAGTTGAGGGTCTCACTATGTTACCTAGGCTGGATTTGAACTCCTGGGCTCAAGAGATCCTCCTGCCTCAGACTCTCAAGTAGCTGGGACGACAGGCACACACCACCACACCCTTATTTTACTTATTTTTATTAATACATAATAGATATACATATTTTTCTGGTATATCTCTTCTTTTTATTTTCTTTCTTTTTTTTTTGGGACAGTCTTGCTCTGTCACCCAGGCCGGACTACAGTGGTGTGAGCTCAGCTCACTGTAACCTCTGCCTCCCAGGTTCAAGTGATTCTCATGCCTCAGCCTCCCAAGCTCCCGATTAGCTGGGATTACAGACGCACCACCATGGCCAGCTAATTTTTTGTATTTTCAGTAGAGACAGTGTTTCACTCTGTTGACCAGGCTGGTCTCGAACCCCTGGCCTCAAATGATCCACCCACCTCAGCATCCCAAAGTACTGAGATTACAGGCATGAGCCACCACATCCAGCCTATTTATCTTTTCTTTATGATAAAAACATTCAAATTATTCTCTTCTATTTTGAAATTTATAGTTGATTCTTTTTTTTTCTTTTTTTTTTTAATTTTTTTTTTTTTAAAGATGGGGTTTCACCGTGATGGCCAGGCTGGTCTTGAACTCTTGACCTCAGGTGATCCACCCACCTCGGACACCCAGAGTGCTAGGATTACAGGCGTGAGCCACCTCGCCCAATCTTTTTTTTTTTTTTTAAGATGGGATTTCACCATGTTGGTCAGGCTGGTCTTGAACTCCTGACTTCAGGTGATCCACCCACCTTGGCCTCCAAAGTGCTTGGATTACAGGCATGAGCCACCGCACCCAGCCTATAGTTGATTATTCTTAACCATAGTTACCCTACAGCTCTGTCGCTAGCAACTGGTCTTCATTATCTAAGGATGAAAAATAACAAAACATATCTCAGTAACAATCATACAGCTCCTGAACTAACTCTCTAAAGAGTGCTATAAGCTAAAAAGTACTATTATAAGAAGCTTCAGACAGGCAGGTCATACCTGTAATCCCAGCACTTTGGGAGGCTGAGGCAGGTAAATCATGAGATCAGGAGTTCAAGACCAGCCTGGCCAAGATGGTGAAACCCTGTATCTACTAAAAATACAAAAACCAGCCGGGTATAGTGGCATATACCTGTAATCCCAGCTACTCAGGAGGCTGAGGTAGAGACTCGCTTGAACTCAGGAGGTGGAGGTTGCAGTGAGATGAGATTGCAACTCTGCACTCAAGCCTGGGCAATAGAGCGAGACTCTGTCTGGGCGGATGGGAGGGGAAAAGGAGCTTCATTTACTTATATGCCTCTATTATTGTAAGTATAAATTTCTGATAATCAAATATCTAATATTTCCACCAATGAGACAAAATTTAGAATTTTATAAATACAAAACTTTGAAGAGATACATTTAAAATAAAGAGTAGCCAGGTGTGGTGGCACATGCCTGTAGTCCCAGCTACTTGGAAGGCTGAGGCACAAGAATCACTCGAACCTCAGGGGCGGAAGTTGCAGTGAGCCGAGATCTCGCCCCTGCACGCCAGCCTGGGAGACAAGAGCAAAACTACATCTCAAAAAACAAAAAACAAAAAAAACTTATCAAGCAATAAACCAAAGATTTCATTACATATTGAAAGCTATCTTCTTGGCCAGGTGCAGTGGCTCATGCATGTAATGCCAGCACTTTAGGAGGCAAAGACAGGAGGATCACTTGAACCCAGGAGTTCAAGACCAGCCTGGGCCAGAGTAAGACCTTGTCTCTGCAAAAAAATTTAAAAACTAGCAGGTGATAGTGGTGCACGCCTGTACTCCCAGCTACCCAGGGAGCTGAGGTGGGAGGACCACTTGGGCCCAGGAGATTAAGGCTGCAGTGAGACATGATTGCACCGCTGCACTCCAGCCTGAGTGACAAAGTGAGACTCTGACTCAAAAAAAAAATAAAAAATAAAAATTGAAGTTAAAATAAAAAAGAATCCTATCTTCTTGCAAATTTATATTTTGTAACTATGAATCTGTTTTGTCTTAAGCCTTCTACAGTTTCTAAATTGTTACCTTGCTGCTATTTTAAGTATAATTTCTTAAATTTAAGCTGGTATTCTAGTCATGCTTCACACGGTCCCACTACTGACTCTAAATTAGCCCTAAAATGGGAAAAAATGTCTATCTGGATACATGCCGCTTTGTTCAAATATTCTATTCTTTGAAAAAAACCTGCTGGTTGCTTGGGATCAGGAAAGGCCATGATGACCACATCCTAGTCTTCCACATGTCACACTGATACTGTTCATATCAAACAACACACCAAGAAAAGTCTACTTAATACATGAGTTTCCTTAATTAACCTTTCTAAATTCTTAATAGATCCTGGCTGGGCACATCACCTGAGGTCAAGAGTTCAAGACCAGCCTGGCCAACATGGTGAAACCCTGTCTCTACTAAAAAAAAAAATACATAAATAAATAGCCAGGCATGGCAGCGGGCACCTGTTATCCCAGCTATTCAGGAGGCTGAGGCAGGAGAATCGCTTGAACCTGGGAGGCGGAAGTTGCAGTGAGCCGAGATTCCACCATTGCATTCAAGCCTGAGCAACTGAGCAAAACGCCATCTCAAAAATAAAAAAAAGTTAAAAAAAAAAAAGGGAAGAGACCACATATTGCACTGCTCACTACTATATCAACCACAAGGTCTGTCATATACTAGACAACAATAAATATTTATAGAATGAATGAGAGTGAAGTATGAATACTCCCAATGAAAATATTTAATGTTTTCAAAAGTATACTGTGAATAAGGTCTAAAGCTACGGGTTATTGGAATAATCTCACATCACTTTAAATATTTTGGGGTTTTTTACCTTCATGCAATCATACCTTTTTCAAAACAGAAGAATCTGGAACTTCAATTGTTGTGATATAAAACCATGTTCTTCTGTACTGACCAAAGACAAAGGGATGGAGAAGTTTGTTCTCATCTGTAAGGCAGCATTTCCTCAGCAGCAGGCTCCTTAACGTGGCTGTCGTGGAAGGATAACACCACACCCACAGAACTTCTCCATTTGTGTCCTTTTCTACGGTGGAAAGATGGTCACTGTGAGAATGTCAAACAGTAGCAAGGAAGTGAATTGATTGGTTACTCAGAAGCACTTAGCGGAATCAGTTTTAACACCCCATTTTACAAAGCAACTCAGAGTACTTGAGACCCCAAATTCCCACCTATTACTACTGCTCAAATTATCTAGCTCTCATGATCCAGAATTATAGGCCACCTGAGTAAAAAACTTTTTTTTTTTTTTGAGACAGAGTCTCACCCCGTCGCCCAGGCTGGAGTGCAGTGGTGCCATCTCGGCTCACCACAACCTCTGCCTCCCGGGTTCAGGCAATTCTCCTGCCTCAGCCTCTAGAGTAGCTGGGATTATAGACACCCGCCACCACACCCAGCTATTTTTTGTATTTTTTTTTTTTTAGTAGAGATGGGGTTTCACCATGTTGGCCAGGCTGGTCTCGAACTCCAGACCTCATGATTTGCACGCCTCAGCCTCTCAAAGTGCTGGAATTACAGGCGTGAGCCACCACACCTGGCATAAAAAGCTTTCATAACAAACCATGAATGAAAATTCAGCCTCCGACATATGGCAGAGTTCCTCCCTATCTCCTCCCACACAAATGCCTATAAACTAATATTACATTAAGTTTTTATCTAGTTGGAATAATTCTTTTTTTTTTTCTTCTTTTTTGAGGTGGACTCTTGCTCTGTTACCCAGGCTGGAGTGCACTGGTACAATCTCGGCTCACTACAAGCTCCACCTCCCAGACTCAAGCGATTCTCCTGCCTCCGCCTCCTGAGTAGCTGGGATTACAGGCACCCACCTCCATGCCCGGCTAATTTTTATATTTTCAGTGGAGATGAGGTTTCACCATGTTGGCCAGGCTGGTCTTAAAACTCCTGACCTCAAGTGATCTGCCCCGCCTCAGCCTCCCAAAGTGCTGGGTGGAATAATTCTTAATAAATACATAGAAAAGGTTCGTCAAAAACAAAACTGGAGATGAAAAAAATGGTGAAATCTTTCAAACCATGTTGCATACTAATTGTGTGAATTTTGTATTTAAAATTTTTTAGGCCGAGCATAATGGCTGATATCCGTAATCCTAACACTTTGGGAAGACAGGAGGATCGCCTGAGGCCAAAAGTTGCTGACCAACCTGGGCAACATAGTGAGACCACAGCTCTACAAAAAAAAAATAATAAAAAAAATAATTAAAAATTAGCTGGGCATGGTGGTATGTGCTGTGGTCCCAGCTACTTAGGAAGTTAAGGTGGAAGGATCACTTGAGCCCAGGATTTAAAGGTAGTCGTGAGCTACACACCACTGCACTCCAGCCTAGGCAACAGAGACTAAAACTCTAAAAACTATCTCTAAAAACGATAAATAAAAAATTGTTATTGAAAACATAACTACCATTCCACCCAGTAATCCCACTACTGGGTATCTGCAGAAAGGAAAAGAAATCATTACATTAAAAAAGACACCCACAATCTTTTTTTTTCTTTAGAGAAAGGGTCTCACTCTGTTACCCAGGCTGCAGTGCTCACTGCAACCTCCACCTCCTGGGTTTAAGTGATTCTCCTGCCTCAGCCTCCTGAGTAGCTGAGATTACAGGCCTGCACCACCACACCCAGCTAGTTTTTTGCCTTTTTAGTGAAGACAGGGTTTCACTGTATTGGCCAGGCTGATCTCAAACTCCCAAAGTGCTGAGATTACAGGTGTGAGCCACCACACCTGGCCTTTTTTTTTTTTTTTCTTTTTTTGAGATGGGGGGGTCTCACTCTGTCACCCAGGCTGGAGTACAGTGACATGATCTTGGTTCACTGCAACCTCTGCCCCCTGGGATCAAGCAATCCTGCCACCTATGCCACCACACCCAGCTAATTTTTGTATTTTGCGGAGATATAGTGGTTTGCAGCACGTTGCCCAGGCTGGCTGCAAACTCCTTTTCCATGCATGTTAATGTGAATAATAAAAAACCTTCTGAGTTCAGAATATGATCATATGTCATCTTTTTCTTTGCTATTAGTAGTAGATAAAGACAGTTTAACTTAGCCTTAATTCAAAAGTACCTTCTGGAGACACTAAATGACTTAGGTTTTGTTTTGAAGCAGTTTGAAAATCACATTAGAATACATAATCTGCCTGGACAACATGTCGGTATCCCATCTACACAAAAAAAATACAAAAATTATCTGGGTGGTGGTGCACGCCTGTGGTCCCAGCTACTTGGAGGCCGAGACAGGAGGATAGTTTGAGCCTGGGAGATGGAGGCTGCACTGAGTGGTGATTGTGCTACTGCACTCCAGCCTGGATAGAGTGAGACCCTGTCTTAAAAAAAAAAGAAAAAGAAATGAATACAGGAAAATATTCCCACAAAAACGTACTGCCTTGAGGCACTGAAAAATAATCAGCTATTTCTTCAGTTTTGCTAAACCTCAGCAATGTTACTGTGCACTTGGAGAACAGAAAGTGTTTAGGAGCATGCAAAAATCTCGGGGAAATAAAACTTTTTTGAAGGAACCAACGGGTTCCACCCGCTAAACACTGCACAGGGCTGCCCAGAAATCCCAATGTGGTATTTTTTAACGATGGAGAGATAATTACATTCCTCAGAGCTAACCGAGATTCCACCGCACGATTGTGTAGAGACTCCTGCTTTATGCACAAGCTTGATCACATGACGCGGGAGCTCTCCACTGGTGGGGACTGGGGGCTCCGGGCTACACTTCGAGGCTCCCCCCACCCCCGCCCCGGCTCTATACTGCCTATGGTGTGTCCGTGCCCAATGACAACCCAGGCCTCCATTTGCTCCTCCGTAAAGCGGGCGTCAGTCGTTTCCCACGGTCCCTGGGTCCTTGGTGAGAACTAAAAGGAGACAATGTGTGTACAACGCGCAGCACCCGGCCCAGCAGTCTCCAGCCGCCCGGTCCCACGAGGGGGGCCGCCCGGGCGAGCACTCACGGTTGGCTCCGAGACAGCCGCCCGTGCCCGGCTCTGGGGAACAGGGCCCTGCCTCCTCCCCGCCTCGCCGCGGCGCCCACTGGCAGCTCTCGCCCGGCCCGGCCCCGCCCGCGCATCTCCCCTCGCAGCCGCCCCAGCCTGGGCGCGCTAGACGTCCCGGCTCCGCCTAGCAAACCCGTGCGTGCAGGAGAAGCTCCACCCCGGGATCTGGGAGGTCCCGGGCTCCCTGGAGCCGATCGGGCCCCACGGGCGGCCGCGGACGGGCGGGCTGGGTCCCTGAGCCAAGGAGGCCGGGCCCCGCAGCCCCTAGTCCAGGCCCAACATGGAACGGGCCGCGCCCTCCATGTTGGTCCTCTGGGGACCGGACCGCGGGAGCAGGGGCTGTCCCGGGCCAAGGTGGAGCAGAGACGGAACCTGGGTGAGAGTTTTCCAGGCAGGGCGCCTACGTCCTCACCGATCAGCCCGACTCCAAGCATCAGCTGAGTGTCCACCGCCTCGGCCGCAGCCATCTTCCGCCGCCGCAGCGCGCACCGCTGGCTGCCGCCTGCAGGACCCGCCTTGCACCCCGGCCGCGCCCCGCCCGCCGTAAGGCCCGTCTCCAGCCCCGCCCCATCTCAGGCCCCGCCTCCCTCCGTAGGACCCGCCTCCCTCCGTAGGACCCGCCCCTTCCCGCCGTTCCCCATTACAGGACCACCACCCACCGTCGGCCCCGCCCCACCCGCAGGCCCACCCATTCCAGCCCCAGTCATGCCTGCCGGGACAAGCTCCGTGCAGCTCCACTAGTCTTCTGCCTTTGGCCCTTCGCCCTTGGAAACCTCCCTGAGTCTCCACAGCCTCCCTCAATTGCTCTAATCCAGCTCTTCATCCTTCTCCTCAATCCACTCCAATCTTTCTTCCCGTCTTAGGCTTTCCTCGTTCTACCTCTGCCATCTGGTCAGGCTCAAAAGAACAGGTCACTTTGTTCTTAAAAAGAGGCGTCCCGAGGATGGAGGGTCTCCATCCATTCCTTCATCCAGCCATCCCCAAAACAAAATCCATTGAGGACCTAATAAGGCATTGGGGATACGTTATAGAGTTGACCAAGACAGAGCAGTCCACTGGGTGAGACAGACAATTGGCAAGTAGAATAAACAATCCAGGCCAGGTGCTCTCGCCTCTAATCCCACCATGATGGGAGGTCAAGGCAGGAGCATCACTTGAGATCAGGAGTTCAAGATCAGCCTGGGCAACATTATGAGACCCATCTCTACAAAACACAATTTAAAAATTAACCAGGCGTAGTGGCATGCACCTGTGGTCCCAGCTACTTGCAGGCTGAGGCAGGAAAATCCTTTGAGCCCAGGATTTTGAGGCTGCAGTGAGCTGTGATGGTGCCACTCACTCCAGCCTGGGCGACACAGTGAGACCCTGTCTCAAAAATGGATGAATAAATAAATAGATGATAGATAGATAATAGTAAAACAGCCCACAATTATATGTGCCCTGAAGGCAACAAAACAGTGCAGTGTGTTAGAGAATGGGGGTGTGCTGCTCTAAAATGGGTCTCAAGGAAGGCTTCTCTGAGGGAGGGATATTTGAACTGAGATCTGAATGATGGGGAAGACTCAGACAGTAGAAAGTTTGGCTCTAAGATTCCTCCTCTGGATCTACTGTCTGCCCCAACCCCAAGTCACACAAAGCTAATTAGGGAGGGTCTTTGGTGTCTGCAGGAATACAATCCCACCCTCATCTTTTTTCTTTTTCCTTCTTTTCTTTTCTTTTTTCTTTTTCTTTTCTTTTCTTTTTCTTTTTTTTTTTTTTTTTTGAGACAGGCTCTCACTACGTTGCCCAGGCTGCAATTTATACATCGGAGCATACTTAGGTGTGTATATGCCATTTCTGTTTCTCTCACTAAACTGAATCCCTGGAAGGTAGCGCCCTGAACTGTGTACCATTCAATTCTCTGGGCTTTCTATTGTTGTAAGTAACTGTTAATGTGTCTAGTTATCACAGAAAACAAGCAAGTGTTTAGAGGCTGAGGAGTGGGGCACAGATGCAGAATCAGTCTGAAAGCTAAGTAGAAACTTGCACTCAGCAGGGCGTGGTGGCTCACACCTGTAATCCCAGCACTTTGGGAGGTCGAGGCAGGCAGATCACAAGGTCAGGAGTTCAAGACCAGCCCGGCCAACATGGTGAAACCCCATCTCTACTAAAAATACAAAAATTAGCTTGGCTTGGTGGCGTGTGCCTGTAATCCCAGCAACTTGGGAAGCTGAGGCAGAAGAATTGCTTGAACCAGGACCTGGGAGGCGGAGGTTGCAGTGAGCTGAGATTGTGCCACCACGCTCCAGTCTGGGCTACAGAGACTCTGTCTCAAAAAAAAAGAAAGAAAGTGCGAAAGAGAGAGAGAAAGAAAGAAGGAAGGAAGGAAGGAAAGAAAGAAAGAAAAGAAAGAAAGAAAGAAAGAAAGAGAGAGAAAGAAAGAAACTTTCACTCAAACCAGGCACACTGACTCATGCCTGCAATCCCAGCACTTTGGGAGGCCGAGGCAGGCAGATCACTTGAGGTTAGGTGTTCAAGACCAGCCTGGCCAACATGGCGAAACCCTGTCTCTACTAGAAATACAAAAATTAGCCAGGCATAGTGGCGGGCACCTGTAATCCCAGCTACTCGGGAGGCTGAGGCATGAGAATGGCTTGAACACGGGAGGCGGAGGTTGCAGTGAGCTGAGATAGTGGCACTTCACTCCAACCTGGGCAACAGAGTGAGATGCCGTCTCAAAAAAGAAAAAAAAAAACCGGCCGGGCACAGTGGCTCACACCTGTAATCCCAGCACTTTGGGAGGCCAGGGTGGGCAGATCACCTGAAGTCAGGAGTTTGAGACCAGCCTGGCCAACATGATGAAACCCCATCTCTACCAAAAAAAAAAAAAAATACAAAATTAGCTGGGTGTAGTGGTGCATGCCTGTAATTTCAGCTACTAGGGAGTCTGATGCAGTCCTCTCTTCTTGAACCCAGGAGGGGAAGATTGCAGTAAGCTGAGATCACACCATTGCACTCTAGCCTGGGCAGCAAGAGCAAAACTCCATCTCAACAAAAACAAGCAAACAAACAAATCACTCTTGGGCAGGACGAGGTGGCTCACGCCTGTAATCCCAGCACTTTGGGAGGCCAAGGCGGGGAGATCACCTGAGGTCGGGAGTTTGAGACCAGCCTGACCAACATGGAGAAACCCCAGCTCTACTAAAAATACAAAATTAACAGAGTGTAGTGACTCATGCCTGTAATCCCAGCTACTCAGAAGGCTGAGGAAAAAGAAAAGAGAGACACTTAAGTTAAAATGGGGCCATCCATGGTGGGCCCTAATCAATATAATGGATGTCTTTTTTTTTTTTTTGAGATAGAATTTCTTTCTTGTTGCCCAGGCTGGAGTGCAATGGCGTGATCTCGGCTCATTGAAACCTCTGCCTCCCGGGTTCAAGCGATTCTCCTCCCTCAGCCTCCCGAGTAGCTGGGATTACAGGCACGCGCCACCAAGCCTGGCTAATTTTGTACTTTTAGTAGAGACAGGGTTTAGCCATGTCAGCCAGGCTGATCTTCAACTCCTGACCTCAGGTGATCCACCTGCCTTGGCCTCCCAAAGTGCTGGGATTACAGGCAAAAGCCACCATGCCTGGCCCTTGGATATCCTTATTAAAAGAATAAATGTGAGCCATGTACAATGGCTCAAGCTTATAATCCCAGCTACTCGAGAGGCTGAGGCAGGAGAATCACTTGAACCCGGGAGGCAGAGGTTCTGGTGAGCCGAGATGGTGCCACTGCACTCCAGCCTGGGCAACAGGAGCGAAACTCCACCTCAGAAAAAGAACAACAACAACAAAAAAATACAATTCTTGAGGTCTAATAAAACAGGGAAAAGCCTCAGAGGTGATCAGAATGAAAGCATCTTAGGTTTATTGCTCTCCTTGCTCCTTGTCCCTGAATCATGGTAGGCATTCTAAATATTTCCACACTGACTGAGCCATGGCCCATGGGTGCCATCTTTGTCTCTGGCACACAGGAAACATTTACAAATAAAGGAACACTGGCCAAGCACAGTGGCTCATACCTGTAATCCCAGCACTTTGGGAGGCTGAGGTAGGTGGGTCACTTGAGGTCAGAAGTTCGAGACAGGCCTGCCCAACATGGCAAAATCCTGTCTCTACTAAAAATACAAAAAATTAGCTAGGCATGGTGTCAGGCGCCTGTAATCCCAGCTACTCAGGCGGCTGAGGCAAATGGCTTGAACCCAAGAAGCAGACGTTGCAGTGAACCAAGTTTGCGCCACTGCACTCCAGCCTGGGTGACAGTGAGACTCCATCTCAGAAAAAAAAAAGAAAAGAAATGAGGATGAAGATGATGATGAACAGATGATAAAACAAAGGAGAGAGAGGTGATTAGTGGGTTCCAGGAGGGGAAAGATCATGAAGGGTGTGTCCGGGCTCCAGTGAGTGGGAGGATGCCTGGAATTGACTTCTCTCCCATTTCTCTATCTGTGCTGTCTAACCTGCCAGACAGGTTCACCAGCATGAAGGGAAAGGAGTAGAGCGTGGAGAGAGCAGAAGCGACGTGTCTCCAACCTTTAGCAGTAAGACTGACCTCTGCACCATCACAGACAGATGGAGCTGGGGTGTGGAAACAGACAACCTGAGTTCCAACCCCCCTTCCCCATCTTAGCTGCGAAACCTCACACGTGTTCCCTGTCTTTTCTGTGCATGTTTTCTCAGTGATCAAGTGGAGCTAACCATACTCTCCTCCATGACTCTCCCAATAAAGATTTGAATCAGAGAAAATCTTTATGCTAATTTTATAGATGAGAATATAAAGCATCCTCAAGCTATACTCATGGCTATGATATATTTTTTTTTTCGATGGAGTTTTGCTCTTGTTGCCCAGGCTAGAGTGCAATGCCTCAATCTCAGCTCACTGCAATCTCCGCCTCCCGGGTTCAAGTGATTCTCCTGCCTCAGCCTCCTGAGTAGCTGGGATTCCAGGCATGTGCCACCACACCCAGCTAATTTTTTGTATTTTTAGTAGAGACAGGGTTTCTCTATGCTGGTCAGGCTGGTCTTGAACTCCTGACTTCAAGTGATCCACCCACCTTGGCCTCCCAAAGTGCCTGGATTACAGACACGAGCCACTGCACTCGGCCCGGCTTTGGCAGTTTTGAAGATTGGTCAGGTATTTTGTAGTCTATCCTTCTATAAGGATTTTTCTGATGTATTTCTCATGATTGCACTGCATGAAACATTTTTTGAAAGGAATACCACAGAGGTAAAGTGCTGTTCTCATTGAGTCATATCAAGAGTACATCAAGGTGTTGACCTTGATCACCTGCCTGAGGTTGTTTGCCAGGTTTCTCCGCTGTAAAGTGATTCTTTTTCTCCTTTCTATTTTCTTTCTTCTTTTTCTTTTTTTTAAAAGACAGGGTCTGGCTCTGTTGCCCAGGCTGGAGTGCTATGGTGCCATCTCAGCTCACTACAACCTCCACCTCCCGGGCTCAAGCAATTATCCTGCCTCAGCCTCCTGAGTAGCTGGGACTACAGGTGTGCGCCGTCATGCCTAGCTGATTTCTGTATTTTTAATAGAGATAGAGTTTAGCCACATTGCCTAGGCTGGTCTTGAACTCTTGAGCTAAAGTGATCTGCCTTCCTCAGCCTCTCAAAGTGCTGGGATTACAGTCACAAGCCATCACACCCAACCAAAATATATCTCCTATCCCTCTTTCTCTCACCTCATCCATTTCCTGCATGAATCTCTTACCCCACTTCTCCAGGTGTCCTCCCAAATGATTACCACATCTATCTGATAAAGTATAGATAGAATAAAGGAAGAGGGGCCAATGGCTGCTAGTCAATATCAGAATACTTGCAGTTGAAGGGCAGAAAGAGGCTGTGTTTCGTGTGTTAGTTGTTTTGTCCATCTTACATGCATATTTGTGAGAATGAGTTCTAAAGAGCAGTGCATCAGGGACTGTACTAAGAGCACTACACACTTTCTACACACTTTGGGAGGCCAACGTGGGTGAATTGCTTGAGCTCAGAAGTTCAAGACCAGTCTGGGTAACATGGGGAAACCCCGTCTCAACAAAAAAATAACAAAATTAGCATGGCATTGTGGTGCATTTCTGTGGTCCCAGCTACTCAGGAGGCTGAAGTGGGAGGATTGCTTGAGTCCAGGAAGTGGAGGAGGCTGCAGTGAGCTGAGACCATGCCACCGCACTCCAGCCTGGCGACAAGACCCTGTCTCAAAAAAAAAAAAAAAAAAAAAAAGAAGAAGAAAAGAAAAGAAAAAAAGCACTACATGAAGTATCTCATTTAAACCCCACCACAACCTTATTGTGGCTGCTTTGCAGATGGGAAAACAGGCTCACAGAGAGATTATATGCCTAATGTCACAGAGCTAGTAAATGGCAAAGCTGGGGTTAAAAGCACATCTGACTCCAAATGGGGCATGTTTACAGGGTGAGATGAAATGCAGTTATGATCCTATGTCTGTAGAAAATAAAATGCAAGGTGGGTGTGGTGGTGTGTGCCTGTGGTCCTAGCCACCTGGAAGGTTGAGGTGGGAAGATCACTTGAGCCCAGGAATTGCAGGCTGCGGTGAGCTCTGATCAGGCCATTGCATTCCAGTTAAGGAAACAGAGTAAGAACCTGTCTCTAAAAAAAAAAAAA
>CAUYLG010038893.1:0-12360 GCA_963573385.1 Cacajao melanocephalus
GAGATAGCATGGGGAGAAATGCCAGATATAGGTGATGGGGAGGAAGGCAGCAAATCACACTGCCATGTGTGTACCTATGCAACAATCTTGCATGTTCTTCACATGTACCCCAAAACCTAAAATGCAATTTAAAAAAAAGAAAAAAAAGTGGGCAAAGAACATGAACAGAATCTTCTCAAAAAAAGACATTCATGAAGCCAAAAAACATGAAAAAAAGCTCAGCATTGCTGATCATTAAAGAAATGCAAATCAAATCCACAATGAGATATCATCTTATGCCAGTCAGAACAGCAATTATTAAAAAGTCAAGAAACAACAGGTGCTGGAGAGGTTACAGAGTAATAGGAATGCTTTTACACTGTTGGTTCGAATATAAATTAGTTTAACCATTGTGGAAGACAGTGTGGAGATTCCTTAAACATCTAGAACCAGAAATACCATTTGACCCAGCAATTCCATTACTGGGTATATACCCAAAAGAATAGAAATCATTCTGTTATAGATACATGCACACATATGTTCATTGCAGCACTATTCACACTTGTAAAGACATGGAATCAACACAAATTCCCATCGATGATAGACTGTAAAAAGAAAATGTGGTACATATATACCATAGAATACTATGCAACCATAAAAAGAAACAAGATCATGTTCTGTGCAGGGACGTGCATGGAGCTGGAAGCCATCATCCTCAGCAAACTAATGCAAACAGAAAACCACACACTGCATGTTTTCACTTGTAAGTGGGAGCTGAACAATGAGAACACGTAGACAGAGGGGGAGGAACAACACACACTTGGCCTGTTGAGGGAGAAGGAAGGTAGAGAGAGCATTAGGGAAAAGAGCTAATACATGCTGGGCTTAATACCTAGGTGCTGGACTGATATGTGCAGCAATTCACCATGGCACACGTTTACCTATGAAATAAACCGCACATCCTGCACATGTACCCTGGAACTTAAAAATAATTAAAAAAAAAATAGGGTAAAGGACATGAAAAGGCATTACTCAAAAGAAGACATATAAATGGCCAACATTTATATTTAAAAATGCTCCTCATCACTAATCATCAGAGAAATGCAAATTAAAACCACATTGAGATACCATATTATAGTAGTCAATATGACTACTATTAAAAAGTCAAAAAACAACAGATATGGCATGGATGCAGAGAAAGGAGAACACTTACACACTGTTGGTAAGAATGTAAATTAGAACAACCTCTATGGAACACAGTATAGAGACTTCTCAAAAAACTAAAAATAGAACTATATTTGACCTGGAAATCTCAATAATGGGTTTCTACCCAAAGGAAAAGAAAAACTGTTATATAAAAAAGATACATGTCCAGGCATGGTGGCTCAAGCTTGTAATACCAGCACTTTGGGAGGCTGAGGTGGGCGGATCATCTGAGGTCAGGAGTTTGAGACCAGCCGGTCAACATGGGGAAACCCATCTCTACTAAAAATGCAAAAATTAGCCGGGTGTGGGTGCACCTGTAATCCCAGCTACTCAGAAGGTGGAGGCAGAAGAATCACTTGAACCTGGAGGCGGAGGCTGCAGTGAGTGGAGATCATGCCACTGTACTCCAGCCTAGGTGACAGAGTGAGATTCTGTCTAAAAAAAAATAATACTTGCACACATATGTTTATTGCAGCACTATTTACAATAGCAAAATCATAGAATCAAACTAAGTGTCATCATGGTGGATTGGATAAAGAAAATATCTATATGTACACCATAGAATATTATGCAACCAAGAAAGGGGAGCATGGAAATCATGTCATTTGCCTCAATGTCAATTGAACTGGAAGGCATTATCCGAAGTAACTCAGAAACAGAAAATTAAATATTTCACGTTCTCTCTTTAAGCGGGATCTAAATAATGGGTATATGTGGATATAAAATGGTAATAATAAACACTGGGAACTCCAAAAGCAGGGAGGGTGGTGGGGGTGGTGAGGGTTAAAAATTTAACGATTGGGTACGATATTCAAACCTCACCATATGCAATACATACATTAAAAAATCTGCCTATGTATCACCTGAACCTAAATTTTAAAAAATAATAATAATGGATTTAGATACTATCTTCGAAGTTGCCAGGGTGACAGGATTTGGAAGTCTCTAGGCAAAATGTGACCCATCTATTTTTTGCAAATGTACGGATAAAATGTGTTATACATTGACATGTCAGTGTTACCTAAATTAAAACAACTGGATTAGCCTTAAATTGGACCCACCACCTTTATAAATACGGTGTGTGGATTTAACTCTTGAGGGCACTTCAGTAAACAATGAAAAGAAGTTTCATACCAACATGGATTTTGTTGTTGTTTTCATTAGCTTATTTAATCTAGGCCCAAATGAGGAATGGAGATTATCTCAGATACTTATTTCTAAGGCACACAGGATTTATGTTACTTACAACTGAGTGAATCTTGACAAATTTACTTTGTTAATGTAAGTCTGATTTAGTGCAACAGATTCAATGAGTAGGTAACATTTCACTTTCATACTAGATAGCCAGTCACAGCTGAAGTCTCCATGTGAATGTGGCAGGGTGAATGCTAGTTGCATGAAATTTCTTGAAGTAAAAGAGCATTTTTTTTTCCGTCCAGACCCTCTGCTTCACCTGTCCTGGGAAACTTTTATTTTAAAAAGTTAAATTTATCTTTTCTCTTAGACATTATTCAGTAGGCAATCATTCTATAATGATTTTTTAATTTATGTTTTTGAAATGCTTATAACAAGAACAAGCCATTTTATACTGTCACCTTAACCCCTACACAAATTCTTTCCCTTGACCGTCGTTTGAACTGGGAGAATGACAATAATTTCATAAATATTCTCAGAGCACAAAGTCTTGTCAATTTTTTTGGCATTTCATTTTGGCGTTAGTGTTCAGTATTGCACCTGCTAAGATATTTTGCACACATATTAGTAGATTTGACATTTTCAAGATAGCTGCTGGCAATAAAAATTACAGGTATTTATTTTAAATAGTGTGGCTAGAAATCATCCAGCAGAATCTTGGCAGAAAAGAAGCCTAGATCAGAATGAAAGCAAAAGCACCCCCCCCAAATATTTTTTCACATAATGAAAAAGAACTTGAAGTTTCTAATTCTTCAAGCTGCATTGTTGTTTATTTCAAGTCTATTTTATTACTGTAGTTGTTACTATAAACTTCACTCTCAGCAATGCTTTTGCTGTATCCCACAAGTTTTAGTATGCTGTGTTTCCATCTGTTTCAAGGAACTTTTTGGTTTTTTGATTAAATTTTTCATTGACCCAATACTTGTCAGAAGCATCTTGTTTAATTTTCATACATTTTTGCAGACTCTAATTTTCCCCACGTTATCAATTTCTAGTTTTATTTTGGTCTCAGAAAATTGTTGATATAATCTTGATTTTTAAAAAAAAATTACTGAGACTTGTTTTGTGGCCTAGCATATGGTGTGTCCTGGAGAATATTCCATGTGCTCATGAGAAGAAAGTTTATTCCATAGCTATTGAATGAAATGTTCCGTTAATGTCCATTAGGTTCATTTGGTCTAAAGAGCAGTTTAAATTCACTGTTTCTTTGTTAACTTTTTGTCTAGATGTTTTGTCCAATGTTGACAGTGGGGTTCCTAAGTCCCCAATTCTTACTGTATTGGAGTCTTTCTCTAATAATTACTTTATATATCTGGATGTTCTGGTGGTGAATACACATATATTTAGAATTGTTATACCCTCTTGTTGAACTGATCTTTTTATATATGTCTGCATAATGACCTTCCTTGTGGCTTTTTACAGTTTTTGACTTAAAGTGTGTTTTAACTGACATAAATATAGCTACTCTTGCTCATGTATGGTTTCCGTTTGTGTGGGATATTTTTTCAATCCCTTTACCTTCAGTCTGTAAGTGTCTTTATAGGCCAAGTAAGTTGCTTATAGGTGGCATATAGTTACGTCTTCTTATCCATTAATAAACTTTTTAAGTGTGGAGTTTAATCTGTTGACATTCAATATTATATTAATAGATGAGAACTTATTCCTGTTAATTTCTTAATTGTTTTCTAGTTCTTTTGTGTATCCTTTGCTCCTTTGTACTCTCTTATTATCATTGCAGTTTGGTGGTTTTCTGTAGTGGTAACACTTCACTTCTTTCTCGTTCTCATTTGAGTATATGTTTGACAGTAAGTTTTATAATTTTGTATGTTTTCATGATGTTAGATATCATCCTTTGGTTTCAGCTATAGGACTACCTTATTCATTTTTGTAGGGCCTGTCTAGTGGTGATGAATTCCTAGCTTTTGCTTGTCTGGAAAATAGTTTATTTCTTCCTCATTTTTGAAGGATAGCTTTGTTGAATATAATATTCTTATCTGATAGGCTTTTTCTTCAGTACTTTGAATGTGTCATTTCATTTTCTCCTGGTCTATAAGGTTGCTGTTGAGAAATCTGCCATTAGTCTGATGGGGATTACCTTTTATGTGGCTTGATGCTTTTCTCTTGCTTTTTTTAACATTCTCTGTTTTACTATAATATATCTTAGAGAATACATTTTTGGTTTTAATCTATTCAGGTACCTGTGAGATTCCCATATCTAGATGTTTACATCTCTTGTGACTATTTAAAAGTTTTCAGCTATTATTTTATTCTATAGGTTTTCTATGTCTTTGGCCTTCTTTCTCCTTCTGGAACTTCTTGAATTTAGATATTCAGTCATTTTATATTATCCCTTATGTCACATAAAATTTCAACATTCTTTTACATTCTTTTTTAAATCTATGTTACTTCAAAACACTTACTTCAAGTTTAGAAATGCTTTTTTCTGCTTGATCTACTATGTTGTTAAAACTCTTAATTGTATTTTTTATTTTCTTTGTTCAATTCTTCAGTTAAAAGCTTTGTTTGGTCTTTTTTTATGATAACCATCTCTTTGCTGAATTTGTCATTCAGATCACTGTTTTCCTGATTTCTTTGTATTGTTTATTTGTGCCCTCTTATATCTCACTGAGTTGCTTTAATATTATTCTGATTTTCTTAGTCATTTCATAAATTTTCTTTTCATTGGAATCTGTCTCTAGAGAATTACTATGTTCCTTTGAAGATGTTATGCTTCCTTTTTTTATCATGTTTATTGTGTTCTTAAGTTGGTATTCTGTGCATTTGGTGTAAGCCTTTTCTATCTATTTTATGGATTGGCTTTTGTAGGAAAATACATTTTCCTTTAGATGTATCTACAGTGTTGGCTGAGTAGGGTAACATGGCTCTGATTCTGGATGGACACAGTAGTGTAGTCTCCACATGACTTTTTTGGCTATAATCAGCATCAGAGGTTCCTATGAGTTCCTCAGTGACTTAGACAGTGGTTGTTAGTGGAGGCTTTGGTGAGGCTTTGCTGGAGAGAGTGACTCCAGGAAGACCAGTATTCAGGCACCAGTGATAGCAGTAGTGGGCAGAGCAGGTCTATCCTCAGGCCCCTGGATGATATGCGTAAGTGTTGGAAATGGAGGGTGCAGCCATTTAATCCCTGGGTTCCTGGATGACATATTCATGTGCTAGCAGTAGTGGCAGTTAGTAAAGAAGGCCTAAGGCCTCTGAATAGTGCTTGTGGGCACTGGCAGCAGTGGGCAGAGTGTGTTGATCCCAGACTTTCAAATAATGCACACATGTGGTGGCAGCAGCAGCAAAATTCAGGATGGGTCTGTCCATAGGCTTTCTGATGGCATGTGCACAGGTACCACTTACAGTGGTCAGGGCAGGTCAATCTGCAGACTCCTGGACTCTGCTCTCAGACACTTGCAGTAGAGGTGAAAAGTGTGTCAGGCCTATCCTCATGACCCCAGTTGATGCACAGGTGTTGGCATAGCAGGTAGGGCAGGTCAGTCCCTAGGCCTCCTAATAACTTGCTAATGTGGCAGCAGTGGAAGGCAAGTCAGGTCTTTCCTCAGGTCCCTGATGGTACATGTTGACACCCATAGTGAGGCAAGATTGATCCCTAGACCCCCAGATCATGTGCATGGGCACTAGTGGTGGGTAGGACAGTCCTCTTCTTGGCCCCACAAATTATGGCGTGCATATGAGCCAGTGGTGGTTGGTGGGGCAGAATGAATCACCAGGCTCCAAGGTAATATGCATGATCTTTGTGATCTGCACTTAGTCCACAGAAGAGTGATTTTCAGAATGAAGATTTAGAGACAAGAAACAAATTTATAGTTTTATTTTTGTGAATAAAATTAACCTATTGGGAAATAATTTCATACTTTTTATAAAACAAACATAGCTATATTTCCATATGTTTTCTTGTAGTAGTTTTACAGTTTCATGTTTTATGTTTAAGTTTTTAATCTAGTTTGAATTCATTTTTGTATGTGATGTGAGGCAATGGTTCAATTTCATTCTTCTCTATTTAGATACCAGGATTTTTTTTTTTTTTTTTGAGATGGAGTTTCACTCTTGTTGCCCAGCTGGAGTACAATGGCATGATCTCAGCTCACCCTGACCTCCACCTTCTGGGTTCAAATGATTTTCCTGCCTCAGCCTCCTGAGTAGCTGGGATTATAGGCATGAGCCCCCATGTTAGGCTAATTTTGTATTTTTAGTAGAGATGGGGTTTCTCCATGTTGGTCAGGCTGGTCTTGAACTCCCAACCTCAGGTGATCTGCCCGCCTCGACCTGTCAAAGTGCTGGGATTACAAAATGCTCAGGGCTCTGTTTTTTTTGTTGTTGTTGTTTGTTTGTTTAATTATACTTTAAGTTCTGATATACATGTGCAGAACAGGCAGGTTTGTTACATGTGCAATGGTGAAATGTTTGCTGCACCCATCAACTTGTCATTGTATAACATGTGAGGCAATGGTTCAGTTTTGTTCTTCTCTATGTAGATACTCAGTTTATTTTTTATTTTTTATTATACTTTAAGTTCTGGGATACATGTGCAGAACTTGCAGGTTTGTTGCATGTGCCATGGTGGTTTGCTGCATCCATCAACTCGTAATCTACATTAGGTATTTATTCTAATGCTACCCTTCTCCTAGCTCCCTGACAGGCCCTAGTATGTGATACTCCCTTCCCTGTGCCCATGTGTTCTCATTGTTCAACTCCCACCTATGACTGAGAACATGTGGTGTTTGGTTTTCTATTCTTGTGTTAGTTTGGTTAGAATGATGGTTTCCAGCTTCACTCATGTTCCTGCAAAGGACATGAACTCATCCTGTTTTATGCCTGCATAGTGTTCCATGGTGTATATGTGACACCTTTTTTTTATCCAGTCTATCATTGATGGGCATTCGGGTTGGTTTCAAGTCTTTGCTATAGTTAACAGTGCTGCAATAAACATATATGTGCCTGTGTCTTTATAGTAGAATGATTTATAATCCTTTGGGTATATATCCAGTAATTGGATTGCTGGGTCAAATGGTATTTCTAGTTCTAGATCCTTGAGGAATTGTTTCACTGTCTTCCACAATGATTGAACTAATTTACACTCCCACCAACAGTGTAAGTGTCTCCACATCGTCTTCAGCATCTGTTGTTTCCTGACTGCTTAATGATCGCCATTCTAAAGGATATCCAGTTTTTTTTAATATCATTTATCATTCTAAAGGATATCCAGTTTTTTTTAACATCATTTATTCAAGACTCATTTCTCTTTATGAATTTTTGGCACCTTTGTCGCAAATCAATTGAATAAACATGGGTTTATTTCTGAGTTCTCTATCCTGTCCTATTGGTTGATAAGCCTGTTTTTATGCCAGGACCATATTGTTTTGATCACAATTACTTTATAATATGTTTTGGAATCAGGGAGTGTGACATATCCAGCTGTTCTTTTTGCTTGAGATTGTTTTGGCTGTTGAGAGTCTTTTGTGGTTCTATATTAAGATTTTTTTTTCTATTTCTGTAAGAAATGATATGAGAATTTTGATAGAGATTATGATAAATTTGCAGATTGTTTGGGTAGCATCAGCATTTTACAAATATGCTTTCAGTCCATGGATGTGGATTAACTTTCTATTTTTTTGTATTTTCTTGCCTTTCTTTAACCACTGTTTTATATTTTTCAGTATACAGTCATTCCTTGGTATCCTTGGGTATTGTTTCCAGGACCTCCCACAGTTACCAAAATCCATGAAAGCTCAAGTCCATGATATAAAATCACATATTATTTGCATGTAAACTATGCATATCCTCTCATATACTTCAAATCGTCTCTAGATTACTTATGATTATAATACAAAGAAAATGTTATGGAAATAGTTGTTAGAACTGTGTTGCTTGGGAAATAATTGATTAGAAAATTATTTTTTAGAAAAAAGTCCTGTACTTGCTCAATATAGAGGTAATTTTTAAAAAACATTTTTGATCCGCAGTTGAATCCATGGATTCAGAATCCGCAGGTAACAATGGCATACTGTACAGGTCTCTTGCTTCCTTGCTTAAATTATATTTACACTTAAGTATTTAACTTTTTGTTGCTATTATAAATTTTATTGTTTTCTTAATTTCCTTTTAGAATTATTCATTATTAATATATAGAAATGCTACCAATTTTTTATGTTGACTGTGTATTATACAATACACAATAAAATTCAACTTTACTGAATTAATTTATCAGTTCTAACAGTTTTCTAGTATAGTTTTTAGGGTGCTTTTTGCATATAAGATTAACTCTAGGCTAGGCACGATAGCTTATGCCTGTAATCCCAGCACTTTGGGAAGCTGGGTGGGTGAAGCACAAGGTCAAGAGTTCCAGACCAGCCTGACCAATACGGTGAAACCCTGGCTCTACTAAAACTACAAAAGTTAGCTGGGTGTGGTGGCAAGAGCCTGTAGTCCCACCTACTAGGGAGGCTCAGGCAGGAGAATTGCTTGAAACTGGTAGACAGAGGTTGCCGTGAGCCAAGATTGTGCCACTGCACTCCATGCAGCCTGGGCAACAGATCAACACTCTGTCTCAAAAAAAAAAAAAAAAGATTAAAAGATTAACTCTATTGCAAGAAAATAAACAACCTAATTAAAACATCAGCAAAAGACCTGTATAGACACTTCTCAAAGAAGACATACATGTATATGAAAAAATGCTCAGCATCACTAATCATTGGGGAAATGAAAATTAAAACTACAGTAAGATATCACCACACATCCATTAGAATGGGTCTTATCAAAAAGATGAAAAATAACAAGTGTTGGTGAGGATGCAGAGAAAAAGAAACTTGATACAATTTGGGTATTTGTCCTTGTCCAAATCCTATGTTGAATTGTAATCCCCAAAGCTGAAAGTGAGAGCTAGTGGGAAATGTTTGGGTCATGGGGGCAGATCTCATATAGCTTGGTACTCTTTTTGCAATAGTGAGTGAGTTCTTGCAAGATCTCATTGTTTAAAAGTGTGTGGCACCTCCCCCCTTCACCTCATTTGCTTCTGCTCTTGCCATGTGACATGCCTGCTCTCCCTTTACCTTCTGACATGATTGGAAGCTTCCTGAGGCCTCTGCAGAAGCAGATGCTGCTAGGGTTCCTGTACAGGCTGCAGAACTATGATCCAATTAAATATCTTTTCTTATGAGTTAATCAATCACAGGTATTTCTTTACAGCAATGCAGGAATGGCCTAATGCAGAACACTTATACATTGTTGGTAGAAATGTAAATTTGTACCATTATAGTAAAGAGCCTAAGTTTTCTCAAAAAACTAAAAATAGAACTACCATACAATCCAGTAATACAAATCTGGGTGTATATCCAAAGGAAGCAAAATCAGTATGTCAAAGATATATCTGTACTATCATGTTCATAAAAGCATTATTCACAATAGCCAAGATATAGAATCAACGTAAGTGTTCATCGGTGGATGAATGGATGAAGAAAATGTAGTATATATACACAATAGAATATTGGGAAAATTCTGTCATTCATGAAAAGGATAAATCTGAAGGACATTATGTTAAGTGAGTTAAGCCAAGCACAAAAGTTCAAATACCACATGATCTCACTTATATGTGTAATATAAAAAAGTTGAACTCACAAATATAGTGAGTAAAATGATGGTCTAAAATAAAAAACACTACATATGTGAAATAATAGATATGTTAGTTAACTTGATGTAAACATTTCACATTGTATACAATGTACCAAACATTACATTATATCCCTTAAATATATACCATTATGATTTGTCAATCAAAATTAATATTAATAATCATAAATTTAAAAATTTAAAAATAAAGTTGAAATAGAAACTGCAAACACTGCTATAGAAAAGATTCTACAGATGGGGGAACAAGATGGCTGAATAGACACAACTCCAGTGCACAATACCCAGCAAGAGAGACACAGAAATCAAGAGATCTCCTAGCTCCAACCAAGGTACCAGGTGCATTTCAACAGGTCTGGTCAGACGGTGAGCAAAGCCCAGGCAGAGCAGACTGAGGCAGGGAGGGGTGCTGCTTCACCCAGAAAGTGCATCTGACCTGTGAGTCGGAGGCCCCCGCTCTGGCACCCTAGTCCAGACACAGTGCTTCCCCCAAAGCCTCAGCAATACACAGAACGGGGATCTTTGCCAGTCAAGCGCAGGGAATTATAAGCACAGAGTTGAATAATAATCCAGGACCATGTCCCAGATTGTCGCACAGATCTAAGCAAATGCATAAGCCCATAAGCCAGCTGGGAGAGCCTGCAGACTGAGCTATCACCCCTCTTCCCCCTGCACGGAGAGAGAGGTAGCTGAAAGCAGGGAGACAGATGGTGCAGCCAGGAGGGTCCCTACCCTCCCCTACAAACCCCAGAGGGCTGAAGCAATAACTCTGGCGGTTTGCTGAGCTGAACCCTGAATGATCCAGGTCCTTGAAGGAAAGGCAAACCCACCACTAAAGAGGCAGGACTAGGCTTCCTGTTTTAACAAAAAAAACAGCAAGCCTACTTAGCAAAGGGACAGTATTTGTGACCACCCAGCAGCACTTCCAGGTGAGCAGAAGAGGCAGGCCTAACCTCCCAGTGTAAACAAAAAAGACACAGGAAGCCTACCTAGTAACCTAAGGGGGTCCCTGGAAACCCAGTAGTGCTTCCACAGGCAGATAAGTTACCTCATCAAGCAGCTCCCTGAGATCAGAGCCAGGTTAATCCACGAAGATGGGAAAAAGCCAGTGCAAAAATGATGAAACCATCAAAGACCAGAATGCCTCTTCTCCTTCAAGGGATCACAACTCCTCATCAATACAGGAACATAACATGACCAAGAAAGAGTGTGACGAATTGACAGAAACAGGCTTCAGAAGGTGGGTAATAACAAACTTTTCTGAGCTATAGGAACACATTCTACCCCAATGCAAAGTAACTAAAAACCTTAAAAAAGGTTAGATGAAATTGCTAACTACAATAATCAGCTTAGAGAAGAACATAAATGACTTGATGGAGCTGAAAAACAGCATGAGAACTACATGAAGCAAACACAAGTTTTTTTTTTTCTTTTTTTAGAGAAAGAAAGAAGAAGAAAGAAAAAGGGGGAGAGAGAACAGAATTCTTGCTCTATTGCCCAGGCTGGAATACAATCTAGGAATAGGTATTAATAATCTCTTTTATGCCGATAATTGTACTTAACAACAGAGACAGGAAGAAATAAGGGAAGAAAATAACAAACAAACAGCCAACCAATATTTCATTTAAGTCTGTGAAATGCTATGAAAATGCTGAATAGTGATTTACTTCCAATTATATAATCACTTTCAGAATAGGTGTAATATGATACTGAGAAAAATGTAAGTTCTGGAGACCTGGGATGAAGAATTCTATAGATATTCACTAAGTTTACTTATTCCAGGTCTAAATTCCCTATTAATTTTCTATCTCATTGATCCGTCGAATATTAACAATGTGGTATCAAGATCTCCCGCCATTATTGTGCAGGAGTCCAAGTCTCTTTGTAAGTCATTTAGAACTTGTCTTACATATCTGGGTGCTCCTATATTGGGTGCATATATATTTATGATCATTAACTCCAGTTGCTGCACTGATTCTTTTGCCATTATGTAACATCCTTCTTTGTTTCTTTTAGTCTTTGTTACTGTTAAAGTCTATTTTGTCAGAGACAAAAATTACAACTCCTGTTTTTTTTTTTTGTTTTTTCACTCTCCATTTGATTGGTGAATCTTCCTCCATCCCTTTGAGTTTGTATGTGTCAACGCTTGTGAGCTAAATCTGGATACAGCGTATCAATGGGTTTTGACTTTTTGTTCAATTTGCCTGTGTCTTTAATTGGGGCATTTAATCCATTTAAATTTAGGATTAATATTAATATTTGTGAATTCAGTATTGTGATTTAATGCTAGCTGGCTATTTTGCCCATTAGTTGATGTAGATTCTTCATTATGGA
>CAUYLG010038895.1:0-33670 GCA_963573385.1 Cacajao melanocephalus
TTGTTCGCAAAGGATTTTATTTTTCCTTCACTTATGAAGCTTAGTTTGGCTGGATATGAAATTCTGGTTTGAAAGTCCTTTGCTTTAAGGATGTTGAATATTGGCCCCCACCTCTCTTCTGGCTTGTAGAGTTTCTGCTGGGAGGTCTGCTGTGAGTCTGATGGGCTTCCCTTTGTGGATAACCCGACCTTTCTCTCTGGCTGCCCTTAGCATTTTCTCCTTGATTTCAACCCTGGTGAATCTGATGATGATGTGCCTGGGGGTTGCTCTTCTCGAGGAATATCTTTGTGGTGTTCTCTGTATTTCCTGGACTTGAATATTGGCCTGTCTTGTTAGGTTGGGGAAGTTTTCCTGGATAATATCCTGAAGAGTATTTTCCAGCTTGATTTCATTCTCTTCGTCACATTCAGGTACACCTATCAAACGTAGATTAGGTCTTTTCATATAGTCCCATATTTCTTGGAGACTTTGTTCATTCCTTTTTACCCTTTTTTCTCTAATCTTGCCTTCTCATTTTATTTCATTGAGTTGATCTTTGACCTCTGATATCCTTTCTTCTGTTTGGTCAATTCGGCTGTTGAAACTTGTGCATGCTTCGTGAAGTTCTCCTGTTGTGTTTTTCAGCTCCATCAATTCATTTACATTCCTCTCTAAGTTATCCATTCTCGTTAGCATTTCGTTAAATCTTCTTTCAAGGTTCTTAGTTTCTTTGCATTGGGTTAGTATATGTTCTTTTAGCTCACAGAAGTTTCTTATTATCCACCTTCTGAAGCTTGATTCTTTCAGTTCATCGCACTCATTTTCTGTCAGGCCTTGTTCTCTTGCTGATGAGGAGCTGCAATCCCCTGTAGGAGGAGAGGCATTCTGATTTTGGGTGTTCTCAGCCTTTTTGCACTGGTTTCTTCTCATTTTTGTGGATTTATCCACCTGCCATCTTTGTAACTGCCGACTTTCAGATTGGGTCTGAGTAGACGTCTGGCTTGTTGGTGATGAAGTTCTTTCTGTTTCTTAGTTTTCCTTCAGTGGATGCCCTTTATGTCTCACTCTTACACAATCATGATATTCCACACCCTGACACATCTTCATTTTCCTCTTACATCATCCCCTTTTTGACTTCATGATTTCCCTGAACACTTGGACACCCAGGTAAATGCCATTAACACCACTCAAGCAATTGGGTGAAGCCTCAGTTTTGTCTCCTTAACCATCTCTCAGCAATGCCTTCTTGATCTCCAGAACAAAACTTTACTTTGTTAGGACACCTAGGTATAAAGGCCCAATGAGTCATTGGAAACGTTCATCTGTAACTCATAAGAGAAGGAAAATAATTGGTAATCCTATGCAAAAAAGTGAAATGTGCTCTCTTCATGCCTTTTCTCCCCTCACTCTTTCATCTTTGTTGTGGTCCTCATTCTTCCTCTCTAACTTTTACATAACTTTAAAAGGTGCTTTACTTAGGGATCTATTACAAATTATTTTGCTGAATCATGATAAAATAGAATTTGCTTTGGAGTTAGCTCCAAGTAAATCCTCAAGGTTGCAGCTTTCCACAAGGGAGGGTTCACAGAAGTCTAAGTCCCCATAGCATAAAAGCTTTTAGAGGAAAAATAATTTAACACAGGAGTTGTCCACACTCCAACTTTTAAACAGAGCTTTTCATGCTGAAATTTGCACAAAGTTTACTTAGTATCCTGAGTGCTGCATAAAGAACTATTGAGGAAACACGAGGGGCAGCTGGAAAAACACAGGAAAGTGGGAGGCAGGCATAGTGCCAGGCACTGGGGCAGCCTCTCCATCTAAGCTTTCTAACAGTGCAGACACCCTGTAGGTGACCCATATAAGGACAGAAGACCCCAGGACACCAGGACAGTGGGCACCATACCAAGAGCCAGGATAACAGTGGGGTGCAAATACACATTCAGGAAGCTAAGGCTAGAACAACTACAAAAGACAGAGCCAGGCTTGGTGAGCTCCAAGAAACACTAAGGTAGAGCCGGGAATCCGTAGCTAAGCCGGCATAGGGTCAACGTCATAGATTCGTTGTGAAGGTTACGTGAAATGAAAAAGTAAGCAATGCTGACAGTGCCTGGTACTCACAGTCTAAGTCCCCACAGCATGAATAGGAAGGGCCCTTGGTGATCACCCAGACAAATATAGTGCCCTTCTCTCCCCTACCTTTCTCCTGAACAGTTCTTTCTAAAACCCTTAAGCAGGGCTGCAGATAAAAGTAGGCATCTGTGTAGGGCTGGAATGAGAGGAGAGCTCAGGTGGACCAGAGCAGAAGACCATAGCCTAAGCAGAGTGACGATATCTGCATAGGTGTGACACGTGGTTCAGGGTAACAGATCCCAGGACTGAGCAAGGTGAGAAAGATGTTCATGTCAGTAAGGAAGAGGTACAATGCTGGATTTCTGAGCCTGAGCAAACTAAGGTGGACAGCCCAGAGGGAGGCAGAATGGCTGGAAAATCAAAGCCCTGTGGCTTGGCATGGGGGTCAGAGCCCAAGCAGGCTGAGGAAGGCATCCACATGAGGCAAGGGGGAGGGGCGCAGGGAGTAGCCAGCACAGAATGTGGGAGCTGAATTTTGGTGAGAAGAGAGCAGGAAGTGGTAGCAATAATGGATATGGGATATTGATCATAAACAGGGAGAATGATCAAACACTGAGGAGCATGGGAGCTAGTTACATCATTGTCAGAGAAGATATTTCAGAAATGTAAAAAAGAAGAAAACCAGAATGAATACTATGATGCTGACCTGGAAGTGAAGGTACAGTAGTCATCTCTTATCCACAGAGAATATGTTCCAAGATCTCCAGTGGATGCCTGAGACTATGGATAATACCAAATTCTACATGTGCTGTGGCTTTGGATCTGATAACCAGGAAGTGATGAACAGGCAAATGGCCTGGGCAGTGTGGATACTGGACAAAGGTATGAACAGGATGGTGCAAGATCTCACACTACTCAGACTGGCACACAATTTAAAACTTATGAATTATGTATTTCTGAAATTTTTTATTTAAAAATTTCAGACCACAGTTGGCCATGGGTAAACTGAAAACAGAAAATAAAACCATAGATAAGTGAGGACTACAACATTAGTATAAACCCATAATTTTCCGTACATGTATATTAGTATATGAACATACTAATAACTGTAGATGCAAGTGCGGATTGAGGCTTACATGCACATATGCACATATATACACATATTCCCTACCTCTGTCCACTGAGAGGGATTGGAACAGCAGCATCTGATAGCAATGAGCACATGTTGTGCCCAGATCTTTGCTTCAAAGAGTCACTCTTCAATGGAGGGGAGAAAAAGTTTCCCTGAATAAATAACTATAGGGCTGGGACAGTACAAAATGACCCTAGAACATCTTATTGTCCCAGAAAGCAAGAGCATGCTCAAAGAATGCAGGACGAGGCAAAAGACACAGAAGCCAGGTCGAAGGGGCTCCCACTGGCCAAACTGAGATAATTGAGCATCGTAACAAAGTATGGACATGAGCACAAGTCCATACCAATATAAATAAATGAATAAAGAAATTGCAAGTCTGATGAGGAACAGAGCACTCACCCAGTTTTAAAGTATTTTCCCTTGAATACTTATTAGAAAGAGAAAGAAGACTAACTTTACGATAGAGAAGCCTAGTAGACATACCTTAATCAAGTCATCAAAATGAGTGTCAGAAATGAGACGAACCAAAAGTATGTGACGCTTGATAGGACGCAATGAGAAAATACAGGGTCACTTCTGGCTATTTCTGCCAAAGGTGCCGTCTTAGGCTGTGTTGCTAGAAAGGAATACCTGAGGTTTGGTAATGTATAAAGAAAATGGGTTTATGTGGCTCACGATTCTCAAGAAGCATGGTGGTTAACACCTACTTCTGATGAGGGCTTCCAGAAGCTTCCACTCATGGTGGAAAGCCAAGCGGGGCTGGTATCACACGGTAGGAGAGGAAGCAAGAGAGAGAGAACAAAAGCAAAAGAGGGAGCAGAGAAGGTGCCAGGCTCTTTCCAACAACCAGGTCCTGCAGGCAGCCACTCCTGGGAGTGAGAACTCACTCACACGAAAATGGCAGCACCCCACACATTAAGGATCCACTCCAATGACCCAAACGCCTTCCTCCAGGGCCCACCTCCAACACTGGGGATCAAATTTCAACATGAGATTTTGAGGAGACAAATATCCAAACTATATCATGTCCATAATCTGAATCCAATCATGAGCCAACGTCAGACAAACCCAAATTGTGGGACATTCTACAAAATCACTGGTCTATAATCTTCAAAAGTGTCAAGGTTATAAGAGCTAAAGAAAAGTTGAGGAATTATTCTAGAATGAAGAAACTAGAGACGTAATTAAATGCAACATGTGAGTCTGGATCACTTTGGCTACAATTAACATTATTAAAACAGCAAAATTTGAACGGAGTATGAGGGTGAGATGATAGTAGGATTGGATGAACCAATGCTAATGTTCTGATTTTGATGCTGGCCTGTTGTTTTGCAGATTGTCCTTGTTTGCATGAAATACATGCTCAATTATTCAGAGAAGATAGGAGCAGGGGGTAGGCAACTTACTTCCAAATTGTTTTATGAACAAAAATTAAGTTATTGGTCTGAATTTGCAAACTTTTCAGTAAGTCTGAAATTGTCTCAAAACAAAACAAAAAATATTTTAAAATCACATAAAACAGGGCACTCCTTAAATCTGGTTTCTTTCAGTGAAAATTTTGAAATAATTTTTTTAAGTAAATTAAACATCCTTCCATCCCGCACATGCAATCACAGACTAAAGTTAAGCAAAAAGAAAAAGAAAAAAAATCCAGATACAGAACAATACATACTCTACTATTACAGTTAAATAAAATTTAAAAATAGGTAAATCCAATCTTTGTTGTTAGAAAGTCAAAACAGTGTTTATACTAGAGTAGGATGGTGCTGGGAAGAATTTATAACACCATTACATTACCACTGCCATTTTAAATTTTACATACATTCAATCATTCAGTATGAACTCTTATGTCTGGCTTTCTTTGCTTAACATTATGTTAGTGAGATTCATCCATGTTTTTGCATGTTGCTGTAACTCATTCATTTTCAGTGCTGTGGAGTATTCCATTGTGTGAATATATGAAAATGTATGTATCATCTTAGTGATGATGCTTGATTTTTCCAGCAGTGGTAATTATTAATAATCCTGCTATCAAAGTTGCTTTACATGTATTTGTTGCACATATCATATGTGTGCAATTTTGCATCACAGGGTATGTTCAAATGTAGCTGATAATGCCAAACGCTTTCCCAAGTTGTTGACCCAATTTAAATACCCATAGTGCATAAAAGTTTCTAATTCATTTTTATTCTCAGTGTCATGTACTATTTCCAATACTTACTAGATATCTCATATGTTTGATTAACTGAATTCCTCTGTCTCTAAAGTAAACAGCCACCTAAACGTTAGGCTTTCACTGTGATTCACTCCTTCCCTCTATTCCTCCATCCTCGAAATAAAACCAAACATTTGAAATGCTGTAATAGCCCCAAAGCCAGTAATAGAATTGAGTTTTGAAACTTCCATTTTACTCATTTTTCTACGTCAAGCTCAAATGCCCATCTTCTAGATAGATGGCCATGATTGCTGCCCCAGAGCTCATGTTCTCCTCCATCCTCTGAGAAGAGCAATATAGGCAACACAAAATTCAACAGTTCAGAAGTGTATCATGGGAAGGCTTCAAAGGCAAAGCTAGAGATCATGATGGGGGTGGGGATGGCTACATCTTATATTTCTTTGTGTCCTCAATAGTAGTAAACGCCATGTAGAACATGCAATGGGTACCCAATAAATACTTGTTAATAAATTCCTGAAGCTTTGTTCTGATTAAAGAAATGTTGGTCCCCTGAGGTTTGAAGGCTTTTCAATACAGACATGAAGCAATGAGTCCTAAAAAGATTAAACTGCACACCAGTTAACTCATTTGATGACCAAAGGCCATGTTCTTGGGCTTCACCAAGCTGTAGCAATATTGCTTCTTTCTTCTGATGTACCAGATGAACAACAGGAGCTTCTCTTGGCCACCAATACCTCCTTTCTTCTCTTCCCATCTGCAACTTATCCAGGCAAGACACTAGCTGCCTCTGATCAAGTTCCAGAAAGGGAAAACAAACAACTTTGTGGGGGTTCTGTCCTACAGTAAAACTCCCAAGTTGGCCTGTGAGAAGAACTGAGAGTGAAGCTCTAATTCAGCACAAAGGCCCTGAGAGAAGGAAAACCTTAAGTGGAAGCTTTCTTAAAGGTGCTATCTTAGAGATGTGTAGATCTATCTCAGAGATACGTAGATCTTCATATAACCATCCACCAGTGTTTTCCACCTATGTCCAGACTCAAGGGCAGCACCTTCATGCAAGCCTGGCCGGACCACATGTTCACTACCCACGGGACAGTGTTAAAAAATAGGAGGTTTCAAGGACTGGATCAAACCCAGAATGATTATACCCAAATGATCAAGTACAGGATGACTCAACTGCTGAATAAAATAAAAGTAGCAGTAAGTTAGGCAGAGGCAGCCTTGGAGAGGCTCAGGTGAAGCTGTTATCAGAAAACAGGCCACCTTGAATGGGTAGGCACAGCACCTGTAAGCTTAATGAGGTAGAAAACCATATTCACCAAAGATCTGTCAGAGGGAGAAATTGTGTTTCCAAGGATACCCTCTCCCTTCCATAAACAGTGAAGCAACAGCCGAGCGCAGTGGCTCGTGCCTATAATCCTAGTACTTTGAGAGGCCGAGATGAGTGGATCACTTGAGGTCAGGAGTTCGAGGCCATCCTGGCCAACATGGTGAAACCCCATCTCTACTAAAAATACAAAAAGTAGCTGGGCGTAGTGGCGCATGCCTGTAGTTCTAGCTACTCAGGAGGCTGAGGCAGGAGAATCATTTGAACCCGGGAGGCAGAGGTTGCAATGAGCCAAGATCGCACCATTGCACTCCAGCCTGGGTGACAGAGCAAGACTCCATCTCCAAAAAAAAAAAAAAAAAAAAAAAAATGTGAAGCAAGGAAATGCCTGAGTACCTGCAGTTGCCCAGACCACCATCAGCCGCCTTAGAGTGGCTCAGCTCAGCCAGAATTCAGAACCTGAAGTGCCAGTTGTCACCCAATAGGAAGTCAACATGAGGGTAGAGGATAGACAAGTGACATAGTGTGGTGAAAGATGGAGGGATTTCAGAAGGTTCTATGAAAGTGAATGTGAAATGCTGAAGACAAGAACAATGTCTATACAAGACTTTAAGAAATCTTTCTGCAGGATGTTTCCTATGATACACATGCCTATATCATGAGAAACGTTACTCTCCAACCCTAAGAAGTTAAATTTGTGTTTCCCTCATTGGCATTCATTGCAAAAACTGGACTTTAGAGAGTCCTGGCTTTTACACAGGTTACTTGAGGTTGTCAGGACTGTTGAATGTATTCTGAATCAGTTGCCCCAATGACATCCTAGGTAAAATGCAAACAGGCCTCTATTCTCAGCAGAAGTATTTTCAGTGTCTATCACCTAGGGTGACTGCAAATGTTAGTACTGAAAAACAGAACTGGGAGGGTAGGCCCTGGAGAAGCAGAAGAGAAAATGTGAATCTAGAATGTAGAATATTAGCTTACAAACCTGGCCATACCAGAATCACCTAAGTAGCTTTAAGGTGTATATATTATACATGCATTTATATACATACACACACACACACACACACACACACACACACACACAGATATAGCATTATAAATGTATTGAATAGCATATTATACATATATATATATACACACACTATACTATATACACACACACTATAGTAGTAGCAGAGGCAGGTGGGAGATGTATTTTATAGCGTAAACCCTTTTTAAGTTTTGTAGCATGTGACTGTATTACCTGCTAAGCGTATTATCAAACAAAGCAGGGAAAGCCTAGATTCCTCTCACGGAGATTTCACTCTCAATAGATGATCTGTTCTTTCCATATAGTCTGTACCAAGCAGATCTCACCACCAGACTGTGACCCACCCATACCCGAGCATCTAATTGTTCGTCACCTGCATGTCAGTTAGAGCATGTGAAAGGGGACTTCCTGACCCAGGATGTGGCACGCTCTCACATGCCTCTGGGTTTCAGACATGGTGACTCAGCAGAAAGTTTCGTGAGGCTAGAGGAGTAATCAGACCTCAGGGGAAGCTGCCCACAGCGACTTCTGCGAGGCCTTCTTATTCCCTTTCACAAGAGAGTTCTTGGTGGGTACTACGCTAAGTGCTACACAGGCATCCTCCCATCTGAAATAGGTACTGTCAGCCCCTTTTACAATCTCAGAGATAATGTGCCCAAAGTTACAGAGCTAATGACTGAAATCTGCCTACCTGGAAAACCCAACAGCCTCTCGACACCATCGGCCTCTATCATCACTGCAGCCTTTTCCTCACACGGACAGTTCTGATGCCAGCACCACCCTACCACCATCCATGTCCACAGCGCAGAAGATGTTACAGTGTCAATATCTACCCTGGATGACCTGGCTAGGACATTAGTTCTCACCTTCACATTTTCTGACTTTACAGTTTTTCAGATTCGAAGGTCAAAGGGAGGTTTCTACCCAGCCACCAATACAACAAACAACAACATACCTATTTTTGCACACATCACCCCATGAGGTGATATGCTTTGGTCAGAGTTCCTGAGTTCTACAAGATCTTAGAAATTAATCAGCCTTCATTTCCCAGAAAAAGAAGCTGGAATCTTGAGTGTTAAGAAACTTCTCTTAGAGCTTCTGGCTAGATGAGAGCATTCAAACATAAACTTCAGGTCTCCCAATTCCATTCATGCTTGTGAATGACAAAATAATCTTCTCAAGTCGAAAGCCTAAATCACAGTGGACTAAGCTAGAAATCAAAGGAAAGAAGAGGCTATTTGTCAAATTTGAATCTTTTTATTGAAACAATTGAATTAACTAATTGAATTAAAAGGATTTACCAGTAAAAGAGAGAATCCTTTCCAGAGGAGGGATGTAAAGCACTCACCAATACATATCAAATCCTTCTTCTCTGGTCATTGCCAAAGCAACTGTTATCACAGCCTTCCACATAGAAAAGAGTATTTGCTCAGAAGGAAAACTGGATTGCTGCCCAGTCCCCTACAACATCCAACCTCTAAGTTCAGAGGTGCCTTCTGCTGCAATGCAATTTCAAATAAATGATGAAAAAAGATGCAAAGATGCTTTTACATCTTTTGCAGTAACCCTAGCTGATTTCATTCATTTATTTTGCACCATAGGTTAAGGTAAAACCCCTTTCTGTAGACTTATTCTGCATTAGCTACTCCTGATACATGCATACACATGCTCATGTGCACACACACGTGCAAGCACACACACACACCATAGCCTACTTATCTAACTGCAATCAACTCTCATTTGTCCGGAAGCTCTGCCATGAGTGGCACATTCCCCATATTCTTTCCTTATAGAGCTCTGTAGAGGTTGGAAAAGATAAAAGACCACTGACTATCCCTAAGCTTTATATTAGCTAACAGCTTATCCTCTTGTGTTGCTTCTGCAAATGTGCTAACAACAACAAAAAAATCAAATTGTAAAAATAGCTAAAACAAAGGAAGACCAAGGAAGAGAAAGAAAAGCCAAAGAAAATTCCCAGAAAACTCATAAACAGAGAAATAAAAGTCCTTAGAGATCAGCTGAGAATACTGAAGGATCAGAAAGAGGAAGCATCAGTTGTAAATTTTTTAAAAAGTTCTTTAAAAAGGTTTTCTAGAAGAAAGAAAGGCTACTTGGAAGAAAGATAGTAACATCTGATGACCCACTAAGAGACTGAAAGTTGTGCATTTTAAAATTAAGTGACTCATTTCTTACAGCCAAAGCAGAAATCAAATGGGAAAAAACAATCTAGAGAAAAATCTGCCATTAACAGGGTACAAGGGGTGAGTGGATGGAGGATGGGTAAAGAAAGGAGGAAGAATCAGTGACACCAAATGGGGCCATTTAGTATGAAATTCATAATCTGAGAAATCTGTTTCTGAAAATAGTTTATTGTCCTGCCAGCCAATTTAATTGCAGAACTATGAAGGAATGTCTACATGGAAATGTGCAGTCTGCAAGTTAGAGAAACGGTCTGGTAGGAAGCACTAGTGTATGAAATTCACTCTGTTTAAACAAGTGTCTGAAATCTCTCAAGGAGGGAAATAAGCAAATCCAACAACATACACCACTGGGAAAAAAAGCTAAGAAGGTCATTTGTATGTGTTTGTTGAGAGGAAGATTCTCAGTATTTGATTATTTGAAAGGCCTTAAAAGCAAATAACAGCTATCATCAATAAAAAGGCAAACAGGATGGCTGCAGTGTTAACAGTTTGTGGAGACACACAAAAAGAAACACATGCATACCTTTTCTAAATCCCCATTCATTTAGTCAGGGATATAGAACTTAATAGAGGCAAAGTTGCCACAGCCCCTCAGGAGGACAGGCCATGCCTCCTGCCCCTACCCTTGCCGTCCCCAGGGTGCACTGCTGTCAGCAGCCCTGTCTGCATGGGTACTGTCCTCCTGCAGCTGAGCGCGGGGCCTAATTCTTGTTTTGCCATTGCCCTGTTATACACAGATTTGAATCACCACCTAGGAAAACTCCCCACTTACAATCTCTTAAGAGAACATTTATAACATCGAGGTCTCCTCACTCAACCTAAACTTAGAATCAACAAGGCCCATCCCCTTGAGATAGTAATGAAACCACCAACAATGCTAGCTGTCATTGTCTGTCCCAGCCCTTCTGTGGCCCAGAAAGCCTGTCTTTTTTCAACAGCTTGAATGAAAACACCAAAACAAGAGATTATTGCTTGGCACATTCATCAGGTAGATAAGAATTAAAGAACATGAGAAGAACCAGCAGCTGTTCTGATAAGAGCTCTTCATGCCAAAGACACAGATTTGAACATAATGCAACACAGCGGAGAACAGGGGAGCAGAAAAGGATGACAACGAATGGGTACATTTGGCCAAATGACCCATCTTATTTTGGCTTCCAAGTTCCCATGTATCTTCTCAGTCTTTTCTGAATCACATTATCTAAGATTCCTCTTCCACCCCTCACCCATCAACAGTGATTAGAGCAGCATCATTCCTTGCTACTGTTTTAAGCATCATTAGGCTTTCAGGCAAACAATTTGCCACAAGGATGCAAGACATAAAAGGGTGAACTCAAATAGAATTAGTGTCTGTGTTTCATGGGTCAATGCTTCTCAAATTTTAATGCACATACAAATCACCTGAAGATCTTGTTAAAATTTAGGTCTGATTCAGCAGATTGGGGTATGATCTGAGAATGTGCATTTCTAACAAGCCCTCAGGTGATGCCCATCCTGCTGATCCCTGGGCTCTAACTATCTGTTCTACCCAAAGTAACAGAGCTAAAGAGGCAAAGTCTTGTCTGCGGTCACACAGTACATAGTAGAGCTAGGATTTGAGCTCAGCTCCTCTGACTCCCAAATTCAGTGATATTGCCCCGTATGAAAAATATCTGAAGCCTCCACATTGGTCGTGTGGTTAAAAACAAATCAGTTATGTCATACTCAAAGATCACCTCCAATGACCAAGTAAAACAATTTTTCAGTTACAGAATGTAAAACCCAGGCCTCTTGTTTTCCCATTTTTCAAAGGGGACATTTTCAAAAGGAATTAGGTCTCTTTAATATTCAAGGTCCCTAGACCTGTGATTCATGTTGAGTCAGAAAGAACAGAAATATTAATCCATGAATATCTGGAGGGAGGCTCTGGACAGCTAATCTTCAGTTTATGTAATGAAAACAGAGATGAGATTCAAAGTAAAGTCTCCAGAAGAGATATACACCAGAAGGGAGTAACAACTGTGGGCTGCATTTGTGTAGACCCTTAAGCCAAGTTACTAAGAGAGCCTCTAGCCTCTCTCCTGGGTAAGAGCAGAGGATCATTCTCCATTCCTTCTCCTGTAACATCCCTAGACTATAGGAAAGCCTGCTGATTCAAGACTCAGCAGAAAGAAGAAAACAATGCTGCTTCTTAAAATACAGCTTCTTCAATTATCTCCCTCCCATCTCCAAATCGTCATGATGGGAACTCACAAAATAAACCTGATGAACTGAAAAGTAAGCAGAAAGACAAAAAGGGAGGGAGGGGAAAAAAACCACTCCTATTTATGAGGCTGCAGCACAAAGCACTGATAGTGACAGGAGGAATTTCCGCCAGCCGGAGGCCCCGTTCCAAAGTCTCATGTCTGAGTAAGCATGGGTCTTACCAGGCAACCCCCAAAGGTCAGAGGTCAGAGTGAATTCCTCATCCTGTGGGGCAGAGTAAGGGATACGCAGAGCATTTATTTCCCTTCCCCTGGTGAAGGACAACAAACCCTGACACACAGGCATCCTGCAACTCAAATCAGTGATTTCTGCCAATGAGCCACAAAGTTCCTGATCAGGAAACAAGGCAAGAAGGCTCACTGTGCAAGTTTTCCCACACAGCTCTGCCAGTATATTTCATTCCTCAGCTACATCACCCCAGGCTTCAGCCAACATTCAAGAACAAGAGGGCAGAAACGGTCACATTCTTGATTGCATGGAAAAGGAACCAGCAGAATTTTCCATCTGGGCCAAGAACTCAACTGCACTTGAGGGAATAACATGGTATGAAGCATGTCCCCTCTCTCAATAGAGGCACCATCAGATGGCACAGATTTTTTAATGTCACTAATCCTCATTTGTAGCATTCACACGGCAAAACAGAGAGAATGCTTAATCCTTGCATTCTTGGAAATTAGAATCTAAGGAAGTTTAACAAATTCAAATTATTGTAACAGCATATCCTAGCACAAATTGATATCTTGCTGGTTAGAAGCTGGAAAGCTATTCCAAAGCTCCACAGTGTCCTACATGTTAAAAGAAAGAAGATTACATTTCTTTTTGGAGCAGACATTCTATTTGTTCTGGTGATGGAAATAAATATTATCTTCATCTCAGTGTAAAAGGTGGTTAAACAGGGAAACAATAGTCATGTTTGCCTTTGAACGTGAACATGACTGCTGGGTTTGTATTTCAGCAGAAATGTGTCACTGCAGTTTTGCATATTTGTATGAGAGAAATGCAATCTTTATATAATTGTGTCTTGGTTGTTGTTGTTGTTGTTGTTGTTGTTGTTTGAGACAGGGTCTTCCTCTACTGACCTGGCTAGAGTGCAGTGGCATGATCACAGCTCATTGAAGCCTTGCATCCTTAACCACTCAGGCTCAAGCAATTCTCCTACCTCAGCCTCCCAAGTAGTTGGGACTTCAGGCAAGCACCACCACACCCTGCTAATATCTTTTTCATTTTGTGTAGAGATAGTGTCTCCCTCTGTTGCCTAGGCTTGTCTCCAACTCCTGGGTTCAAACAATCCTCCTGCCTCAGCCTCCCAAAGTACTGGGATTACCAGCACGAGCCACTGCACCAGGAATAACTGTGTCTTCTTGAGAAGGCTTTCCCACTGGTATTCCAGCACAAAGAGTTCTTTACTAGAGATAGAAGCAAAACCCTAACGATTTCAAGAAATGGACTCAGACTTGTTCTTTACCTTGAATCAAAGGAGAGATTGGAAAGGGAATTGGTCAGGACCTACTGTAGCTCAATAGAACAGGGTCTGTTGGTTAATACATACACATCCCTCCCCAAACGTCCCTGCACTGCTGTTTGAGACTGAATAACTCAGGCTTTGGGAAACATGCGGGTGATGGACTATTGTTTCCTGGGTGATTGTCATCTGGGAACACAAAGCTGGGCCAAATCCTACGGGTAGGGGGCTACATGGCTCCTATAGTCACACACATTTGTGCAAATTGCAAGAAGCCATGCAAGAAGGCATTTCATAAGGTGAAATTGTAAAAGGTAGTCCCTCCAGAAAAAGCGGCAGCCAGGTAGGATAATTTGCACCTGTAATCCCAGCCATTTGGGAAGCTGAGGTAGGAGGACCACTTGAGCCCAAGAGTTCAAGTCCAACCTGGGCAACATAGTGAAACCCCCACCTCTAAATTTTAAAGGATTTCTCAAAAAAAGCATACAAATGGCCAATAGGTATATGAAAAGGTGCAAAACTTCACTAAACATCAGGGAAATGCGTATCAAGACCACTAGATATAGCCCTGCACCTGTCAGAATGGCTATTATAAAAAAGACCAGGGATAAGAAGTGTTGGCAATGATGTGAAGAAAAGAAAACCATTGTATCCTGCTGGTGGGAATGTACATTGGTACAGCCATTACAGAAAACGGCATGAAAGTTCCTCAAAAACTGAAAGTAAATTACCATATGATTCAGATTCAGCAATTCCACTTTTCAGTATATATCCAAAGGAATTGAAATCACTATCTTCAAGAGATCACTATCTTCAAGAAATCACTATCTTCAGCACTACCCACAAAAGCCAAGATATGGAAACAGCCTAAATGTCCACTGACAGAAATGGATAAAGAAATTTTATACATGTACAAATACACATGTGTGTATGTGTGATAAAATATCATACAGCCTTTAAAAAGAAGGAAAACCTGTCATTTGCGACAACATGAGTGAACCTGAACCTGGACAATGCTATGTTAAGTGAAGAAAGGCAGATGCAGAAAGACAAATATTGCATGATCTTACTTATATGGGAATCTAAAATAGTCAAACTCATAAAGGCAGAGAGTAGAATGGTGGTTGCCAGAGGCTCGGGGAAGCGGGAAATGGGGAGATGTTGCACAAAGGGTACACAGTTTCAGTTACGTAAGATGTTTAATTTCTGGAGATCTAATGTAAAACAATATGACTGTTGTTAACAGTACTCAAGTATATACTTGAGATTTGCTAAGAGGGTAGATTTTAAGTGCTCTCATCAGAGGAAAAAAAAAGAAAATGGTAACTATAGGAGGTGATGAATATGCTGATTCACTTGATTGTAGTAATTATTTCATATATATGTATATCAAATCATCAAATTGTACATCTTAAATATATGCAATTTTTGTTTGTCAATTATATCTCAATAAAGCTAGAAAAGAAAAAAAAATAGAAGCTTCAAGGCAAAGGGAACTTGATCAGTTCAGTTATGAATTGAAACCTGTCTTATGTTCTCTGAGAAACACACAGAAAAATTAGAATTATATTTACTTCTGCTTCTTAATGACTAAGATGTTAGAGCAAAGAAAATTGCCAGAGGCAGAGGCAGAGATAGATATTATACAATGATAACCATGTCACTCCAACTAGAAGACCTAAATGTATAGCAATCCTAAATATATATGCACAAAACAACAGAGGTGCTAAATATGTGAAGAAAATCTGATAGAACTGAAAGGATAGACAAATTCACAATTATATTTGGAGACTTCAATACTTCTGTCTCTCAAAAAATGACAGAACAACTAGACAGAAAATCAGCAAGGGTAAAGTAAAGGAATTCAACAAAACTATCAGCCAACAGTATCTAATTTAACATTTATGAAACACTCTCTCCAAAAACAGCAAGACACACATTCTTTTCAAGATAGAACTATACATTTCAAGAAATTTAAAAGAATTAAAATCATGCAAACTGTGTCCTCTGACTACAATGAGATTAAACTAGAATTCAATAACAAAGATAATAAGAAAACCTCTAAGCACTTGCAAACTAGACACTTCTGAATAATCCATGGATGAAAGAAAAAGTCTCAAGCAAATTAAAAACTTCATTGAACTGGATGAAAATCAAAATGTAACACATCAAAACTGTAGGACACAGAAAAAGCAATGCTGAGAGGAGGAGCTAAAATACAAAATGCTTACATTAGAAAAGATCAAGTCCAGGTGTGGTGGTTCATGCCTATAATCCAGCACTTTGAAAGGCCAAGGCAGGCGGATTGCTTGAGCCCAGGAACTCAAGACCAGCCTAGGCAACATAGTGAGATCTAATCTCTACAAAAGATTTTAAAAATTAGCCAGGTGTGTGGTGTACACCAGTAGTCTCAGCTATTTGGGAGGCTGAGGAGGGAGGATTGCTTGAGCCCGGGAGGCTGAAGCTGCAGTAAGCCATGATTACACAACTGCACTCCAGCCTGGGTCACAGAGTGAGACACTAACACAAAAAAAAAAAAAAAAAAGCCCACCCAAAAAAAAAAGTTGAGACCTGGGCAAGATAGCCGAATAGGAACAGCTCCGGTCTGCAGGTCCCAGTGAGATCAACACAAAAGGCAGGTGATTTCTGCATTTCCAACTGAAGTATCTAGCTCATCTCATGGGGACTGGTTAGACAGTGGGTACAGCCCACAGAGGGTGAGCAGAAGGAGGGTGAGGTGTTACCTCACCCAGAAAGCACAAGGGGTCAGGGAACTCCCTCCTCTAGCCAAGGGAAGGTGTGAGGGACAGTGCCGTGAGGAATGGTGCATTCTGGCCCAGATACTATGCTTTACCCACAATTTCACAACCTGCAGAGATTTTCTTAGGTACCTCCATCAGCAGCACCCTGGGTTTCAAGCACAAAACCGGGTAGTCGTTTGGGCAGACACTGAGCTAGCTGCAGGAGTTTTATTTTTATACCACAGTGGCACATGGAACACCAGCAAGACAAAAAACCGCTCACTCCCCTGGAACGGGGGCTGAAGCCAGAAAGCCAAGTGGTCTAGCTCAGTGGTTCTCACCCCCATGGAGCCCAGCAAGCTAAGATTCACTGGCTTAAATTTCTTGCTATGAGCACAGCAGTCTGAAGTCAACCTGGGATATTCAGCTTGGTGGGGGGAGGAGCATCCACCATTACTGAGGCTTGAATAGGCAGTTTTCCCCCTACAGTGTAAACAAAGCCATGGGGAAGTTCAAACTGGGTGGTGACCATCACAGCTCAGCAAAGCCAATGTAGCCAGACTGCCTCTCTAGATTCCTCCTCTCTGGGCAGGGCATCTCTGAAAAAGAGGCAGCAGCCCCAGTCAGGGGCTTATATAAAATTCCCATCACCCTGGTACAGAGCACCTGAGGGAAAGAGTGGCTGTGGGCACAGCTTGAGCAGACTTAAACGTTCCTGCCTGCTGGCTCTGAAGAGAGCAGCAGATCTCCCAGCTGAGCATTCAAGCTCTGATAAGGGACAAACTACCTCCTCAAGTAGGTCCCTGACGCCCATGCCTCCTGACTGGGAGACACCTCCAAGCAGGGATCAAGAGACACCTCATATAGGAGAGCTCCAGCTGGCATCTGGCGGGTGCCCTCTGGGACAAAGCTTCCAGAGGGAGGAACAGGCAGCAATCTTTGCTGTTCTGCAGTCTCCGCTGGTGATACCCAGGTGAACAGTGTCTGGAGTGGACCTCCAACAAAGTCCAGCAGACCTGCAGCAGAGGGACCTGACTGTTAGAAAGAAAACTGACAAACAGAAAGGAATAGCATCAACATCAACAAAAAGGACATCCACACAAAAACCCCATCTGAAGGTCAACAGCATCAAAGACCAAAGGTAGATAAATCCACAAAGATGAGGAAAAACCAGCACAAAACGCTGAAAATTCCAAAAACCAGAATGCCTCTTTGCCTCCAAAGGATCACAGCTCCTCACCAGCAAGGGAACAAAACTGGATGGAGAATTAGTTTGATGAATTGACAAAAGTAGGTTTCAGAAGGTGGGTAATAACAAACTCCTCCAAGCTAAAGGAGCATGTTCTAACCCAATGCAAGGAAGCAGAATCTTGAAAAAAGGTTAGATGAATTGCTAACTAGAATAACCAGTTTAGAGAAGAACATAAATGACCTGATGGAGCTGAAAAACACAGCACAAGAACTTTGTGAAGCATACACAATTGTCAATAGCTAAATCGATCAAGCAAAAGAAAGGATATCAAAGATTGAAGATCAACTTCATGAAATAAAGCATGAAGAAAACATTAGAGAAAAAATAATGAAAAGGAACAAACAAAGCCTCTAATAAATGTAGGACTATGTGAAAAGACCAAACCTATGTTTGATCAGCATACCTGAAAGTGACTGGGAGAATGGAACCAAGTTGGAAAACACATTTCAGGATTATTATCCAGGAGAATATTCCCAACCTTGCTAGACAGGCCAACATCCAAATTCAGGAAACAGAGAACACCACAAAGATTCTCCTCAAGAAGAGCAACACCAAGACACATAATCATCAGATTCACCAAGGTTGAAATGAAGGAAAAAATGTTACGGGCAGCTAGAGAGAAAGGTCAGGTAACCCACAAAGGGAAGCCCATTAGACTAACAGCAGATCTCTCTGCAGGAACCCTACAAGCCAGAGTTGAGTGGGGGTCAATATTCAACATTATTAAAGAAAGAATCTTCAAATAAGAATATCATATCCAGCCAAACTAAGCTTCATAAGTGAAGGAGAAATAAAATCTTTTACAGACAAGCAAATGCTGAGAGATTTTGTCACCACCAGCCCTGTCTTACAAGAGCTCCTGAAGGAAGCAATAAATATGGAAAAGAAAAACTTGTACCAGCCATGGCAAAAGCATACCAAATTGTAAAGACCATCAATGCTTTGAAGAAACTGTATCAACTAACAGGAAAAAATAACAAGCTAGCATCATAATGACAGGATCAAATTCACACATAACAATGTTAACCTTAAATGTAAATAGGCTAAATGCCTCAACTGAAAAACACAGACTGGCAACTTGGAAAAGAGTCAAGACCCACTGATGTTCTGTATTCAGGAGACCCATCTCTAGTGCAAAGATACACACAGACTCAAAATAAAGGGATGGAGGAATATTTACCAAGCAAATAGAAAGAAAGGAAAAAAAAAAAAGCAGGGGTTGCAATTCCAGTCTCTCATAAAGCAGACTTCAAACCAACAAAAATCAAAAAAGACGAAGGGCATTACATAATGGTAAAAAGATCAATGCAAAAAGAACAGCTAACTATTCTAAATATACATGCACCCGATAGGAGCACCCAGATTCATAAATCACCCAGATTAATAAAGTTTTCAGAAACCTACAAAGAGACTTAGACTCCCACATGAAAACAGAGGGAGACTTTAACATCTCACTGTCTATATGAGACAGATCAACAAGACAGAAAATTAACAAGGATATTCAGGACTTGAACTCAGCTCTGGACCAAGCAGACCTAATAGACAATTACAGAATTCTCCAACCCAAATCAACAGAATATACATTCCTCTCAGCACCTCATCGTACTTTTTCTAAAATTGACCACATAACTGGAAGTAAAACACTCCTCAGCAAATGCAAAAGAATGGAAATCATAACAAACAGTCTCTCAGACCACAATGCAATTGAATTAGAACTCGGGATTAAGAAACTCACTCAAAACCTCACAACTACATGGAAACTGAACAACCTGCTCCTGAATGACTACTAAGTAAATAACAAAATTAAGGCAGAAAGAAATAAGTTCTTTGAAACCAATGAGAACAAGGAAACAATGTACCAGAATCTCTGGGACACAGCTAAAGCAATGTTTAGAGGAAAATTTATAGCAGTAAAGGCCCACAGGAGAAAGCAGAAAAAATATCTAAAATTGACACCATAACATCACAATTAAAAGAACCAGAGAAGTAAGAGCAAACAAATTCTAAAGCTAGGAGAAGAAAAGAAATAACTAAAACCAGAGCAGAACTGAAGGAGAGAGACATGAAAAACCCTTCAAAAAAATCAACCAACCCAGTAACTAATTTTTTGAAAATATTAACAAAATAGACTGCTAGCCAGACTAATAAAGAAAACAAAAGAGAATAATCAAATTGACACTATAAGAAATGATAAAGGTGATATCACCACTGATCCCACAGAAATACAAACTACCAACAGAGAATACTCTAAACACCTCTATGCAAAAAAAACTAGAAAATCTAGAAGTAATGGATAAATTCCTGGACACATACACACTCCTGAGACTAAACAAGGAAGAAGTCAAATCCCTGATAGACCAATAACAAGTTCTAAAATTGAGGTAGTAATTAATAGCCTACTAACCAAAACAAGCCCAGGACCAGATAAATTCACAGCCAAATTCTACCAAAGGTACAAAGATGAGCTGGTACCATTTCTTCTGAAATTATTCCAAACAATAAAAAAGAGGGACTCCTCCCTAACTCATTTTATGAGACCAGCATTATCCTGATACCAAAACCTGGCAGAAAAACAACAAAAAAGAAAATTTCAGGCCAATATCCCTGATGAACATTGATGTGAAAATCCTCAATAAAATACTGGCAAATCAAATCCAGAAGTACATCAAAAAGCTTATCCACCACAATCAAGTCGGTTTCATCCTTGGGATGCAGGGCTGGTTCAACATATGCAAATCAATAAATGTAATCCATATAAACAGAACCACTGACAAAACCACATGATTATCTCAATAGATGCAGAAAAAGCCTTCGATAAAATTCTACGATGCCTCATGCTAAAAACTCTCAATAAACTAGGTATTGATGGAACATATCTCAAAATTATAAGAGCTATTTATGAGAAACCCACAGCCAATATCATACTGAATGGGCAAAAGCTGGAAGTATTACCTTTGAAAAGCAGCACAAGACAAAGATTCCCTCTCTCACCATTCCTATTAAACATAGTATTGGAAGTTCTGGCCAGGACAATCAGGCAAGAGAAAGAAATAAAGGGTTTTCAAACAAGAAGAGAGGAAGTCTTGTAAATTTGTCTTGGCTATGCGGGCTCCTTTTGGTTCCATACGAAATTTAAAGTAGTTTTTTCTAATTCTGTGAAGAAAGGCAATGGTGATGGGAATAGCATTGAGTCTACAGATTACTTTGGGCAGTAGGGCCATTTTTACAATATTGATTTTTCCTATCCATGAGCATGGAATATTTTTCCATTTGTTTGTGTCTTCTCTTATTTCTTTGAGCAGTGGTTTGTAGCTCTCCTTGAAGAGGTTCTTCCACATCTCTTAAAGCCAAGACAATCCTAAGCAAAAAAAACAAAAAACAAACAAAAAAAAAAGCTGGAGGCATCACACTATCTGACTTCAAATTATACTATAAGGCTACAGCAACCACAACAGCATGGCACTGGTACCAAAACAGATATATAGACCAATGTAACAGAACAGAGGCCTCAGAAGTAATGTCACATACCTAAAATCATCTGATCTTGGACAAACCTGACAAAAACAAGCAATGGAGAAAGGATTTCCTATTTAATAAACGATGCTGGGAAAACTGGCTAGCCATATGCAGAAAATTGAAACTGGACTCCTTCCTTACACCTTATACAAAAATTAACTCAAGATGGATTAAAGACTTAAACTTAAGACCCAAAACCATAAAAACCCTGGAAGAAAACATAGGCAATACCATTCAGGACACAGGCATGGGCAAAGACTTCATGACTAAAACACCAAAAGCAATGGCAACAAAAGCCAAAATTGACAAATGGGATCTAATTAAACTAATGAGTTTCTGCACAGCAAAAGAAACTATAATCAGAGTGAATGGGAGAAAATTTTTGCAATCTATTCATCTGACAAAAAACTAATATCTAGAATCTACAAGGAACTAAAGCAAATTCACAAGAAAAAAAACAATCCCATCAAAAAGTGGGCCAAGGATACAAACAGACACTTCTCAAAATAAGACATTTATGCGGCCAACAAACATATGAAATAATGCTCATCATCACTGGTCATTAGAGAAATGCAAATCAAAACTACAATGAGATACCATCTCATACCAGTTAAAATGGTGATCATTAAAAAGCTGGGAAACAACAGATGCTGGAGAGGATGTGGAGAAATAGGAATGCTTTTACACTGTTGCTGGGAGTGTAAATTAGTCCAAACATTGTGGAAGGCAGTGTGGCGATTCCTCAAGGATCTAGAATCAGAAATACCATTTGACCAGCAATCTCATTACTGGATATATACCCAAAGGAGCATAAATAATTCTACTATAAAGACACATGCACATGTATGTCTAAGGCAGCACTATTCACAATAACAAAGACTTGGAACCAACCCAAATTCCCATCAATAATAGACTGGATAAAGAAACTGTAGCACATATACACCATGGAATACTACGCAGCCATAAAACAGGATGAGTTTATGTCTTTTGCAGGGACATGGATGAAGCTGGAAACCATCATTCTTAGCAAACTAACACAGGAACAGAAAATCAAACACTGCATGCTCTCACTCATAAGTGGGAGTTGAAGAATGAGAACTTATGGACACAGGGAGAAAAACATCACACAGTGGGGCCTGTCAGGGGGTGGGGGGCTATGGGAGGAATAGTGTTAGGAGAAATACCTAATGCAGATGATGGGTTGATAGGTGCAGCAAACCCCATGACACCTGTATACCCACGTAACAAACCTGCATGTTCTGTACATGTATCCCAGAACTTAAAAGTATAATAATAATATTAAAAAGTTCAGGGCCAGATGAATTCACAGCTTAATTCTATAAGACATTCAAAGAAAAATCCGTACTAATTGTACTGAAACTATTCCAAAGATTGAGAAAAGAAAATTTTCCCTAAATCACTCTATGAAGCCAGTATCACACTGATATCAAAACCAGGAAAGGACATAACAAAAAAAGACAACTACAAACCAACAATTCTGATGAACACAGATGCAAAAATCTTCAACAAAATACTAGCAAACCGAATCCAAAAGATAATACACCATAATCAAGTGGGTTTCATCCCAGGGATGCAGGGATGGCTCAATATATGCAAGTCACTTTTTTAAACAGAATTAAAAACAAGTCCGTATGATCATGTTGATAGATACAGAAAAAGTATTTGATAAAATCCAGCATTCCCTTATGATAAAAATCCTCAACAAACTAGGCATAGAATGGACATCCCTCAAAATAATAAAAGCCATATATTACAAACCCACAGCCGATATCATACCAAATGGGGGGACGTTGAAAGTATTCCCTCCGAAAAATGGGACAAGACAAGGATGCTTACTTTCACCACTTCCATGCAACATAGTACTGGAAGTCCTAGACAGAGCCATCAGGCAGGAGAAAGAAATAAATGACATCCAAATTGGAAAAGAGAAAGTCAAACTATTGTTGTTCACTGATGATATAATTGTATACCTAGAATACCCTAAAGACTCCTTCAAAAGACACCTAGATTTGATGAATGAATTCAGTAAAGTCTCAGTTTATAAAATCAGTGTACAAATATCAGTAGCATTGCTATACACCGAAAACAACCAAGCTGAGAATCAAATCAATAACTCAATCCCTTTAACAATCGCTGCAAAATCAAAATACTTAGAAATACACATAACAAAGGAGATAAACGATCTCTACAAGGAGAACTATAAAACAAAAGAAATCATAGATGACACAAACAACTGGAAACACATCCCATGCTCATAGATTAGAAGAATCAATATCATGAAAGTGACCATACTGCAAAAGTAATCTACAGATTCAATGCAATTTCTATCAAAATACCAACATCAATTTTCACAGAATTAGAAAACCACCCAAAAATTCATGTGGAACAAAAGAATGACTGAATATCCAAAGTAATCCTAGGCAAAAAGAACAAATCTAGAGACATCACATTACCTCACTTCAAGTTATACTACAAGGCTATAGTTACCAAAAGAACATGGTACTGGTATAACAGTAGATACATAGACCAATGGAACAGAAAAGAGAACCCAGAAATAAACCCAAATACTTACAGCCAACTGATTTTGACAAAGCATAGAAAAACATAAATTGGGGAAAGGACACCCTATTTAATAAATGGTGCTTGGAAGACTGAATAGTCACATGTAGAAGAATGAAACTGGATCCCTATCTCTCACCTTATACAAAAATCAACTCAAAATGGATCAAAGACTTAAATTTAAGACCTGAAACCATGAAAGTCATAGAAGAAAACCTAGGAAAAACTCTTCTGGACATTGGCCTATGAAAAAATTTATGACTAAGACCCCAAAAGCAAATGCAACAAAACAAAAAATAAATAAATCGGATCTAATTCAACTAAGAGGCTTCTGCACAGCAAAATAAATAATTGTCGGACTGAATAGACAACCCACAGAATGAGAGACAATATTTGCTACCTATGCATCCAAAGAAGGACTACAAGGAATCTACAAGGAACTCAAATCAGCAGAAAAAAAAAGATAATCCCATTCAAATGTGGGCAAATGAAATGAATACATTTCTCAAAAGAAGATAAACAAATGGCTAATAAACATATGAACAAATGCTCAACATCACCAATTATCAGAGAAATGAAAATTCAGACTACAGTGAGATACTACTCTACCCCTGCAAAAGTGGCCAGTATTAAAAAGTCAAAAAAAAAAAAATAGATGTTGGCATAGGTGTGGTGAAAGGTGTGGTAAAAGGCAATGCTTATACATTGCTGGTGGAAATGTAGATCAGCAAAACCTCTACGGAAAACAGTTTGGAGATTTCCTAAAGAACTAAAGGTTGATCTACCATTTGATCCAGAAATCCCACTACTGGATATCTAATTAAAGAAAAAAAAGTCATTATATAAAAAAAGACAACTGCGTACATGTGTTTGTTGTAGCACAATCCACAATTGCAAAGACATGGAACCAACCTAAGTGCCCGCTGACCAACAAATGGACAAAGAAAATGTGGTATATATATACCATGAAATACTACCCAGCCATAAAAAAAGAAAAAAATAGTATCTTTTGCAATAACTTAGGTGGAGCTAAAGGCCATTATTCTAAGTGAAGCAACTCAGGAATGGAAAACCAAATACTATATGTTCTCACTTATAAGTGAAAGCTAAGCTATGGATAAGCAAAGGCATATAAAGTTGTATAAGGGACTTTGGGCACTCAGAAGTGGGAGATTGGGAAGGAGATGTGATTAAAAAAAAAAACCATATATTGGGTACACTACATTGTGTATACTAGTTGGGTGATGTGTGCACTAAAATCTCAGACTTCAACACTATACAATTCATCCATGTAACCAAAATATACTTGTATCCCAAAAGCTACTGAAATGAAAAATACATACATATAAACATATATATATAAGCAATTAGTTTTTAAACAACAAAAATTATGCAATGTTTGATGTACTGTTTTATATATATATGTCCAAAAGTTAAAATTAACTGTGATGTACAAATCTAGATTCTTACAGAATGTTTTATCTGCTTGTTTTATCAATTATAATAAGTGAAATGTAATATGAAGTTTGATACGGTTTGGATTTCTGTCCCTGCCCAAATCTCATGTGGAATTGTAATCCCCAGTGTTTGAGGAGGGGCCTGATGGAAGGTGATTGGATCATGGGGAAAAATTAGCTCCTTGCTGGTCTCATGATAGGGAGTGAGTTCTCATGAGATTTGGTCATTTAAAAGTGTGTAGCATCTCCCCCTTCACTCTCTTTTCACCCTTCTTGGGCCACGTAAGATGTGCCTCCTTCCTCTTTGCCTTCCACCATGGCTGTAAATTTCTTGAGGCCTCCCCAGCTATGCTTTCTGTACAGCCTATGGAATGATGAGTCAATTAAACCTCTTTTCTTTATAAATAAACCTCTTTTGTTTATTAAAAAAAAAAACTGTGAGAACGGATTAATACAGAAAATTGGTACCTAGAAGTGGGGCATTGCTATAAAGATATTTGAAAATGTGGAAGTGACTTTGGAATTGGATAACAGGAAGAGGTTGAAACAGTTTGAAGGGCTCAGAAAAAGACAGGAAGATGAGGAAAAGTTTAGAAGTTCCAGGAGGGTTGTTAAATTGCTGTGACCAAAATGCTGATAGTGATATGGGCAATCCAGGCTGATGGTGATATGAAAGTCCAGGCTGAGGTGGTCTCAGATGGAAATGAAAAATTTGTTGGGAACTGGAGCGAAGGTCACTTTTGCTATACATTAGAAAACAGGTTGGAGGCATTGTGTTCCTGCCCTAGAGATCTGTGAGACTTTCAACTTGAGAGTAATGATTTAGAGTATCTGGCAGAAGAAATTTCTAAGGAACAAAATGTTCAAGAGGTGGCCTGGCTGCTTCTAGCAACCTATCCTTATATTCATGAGCAAAGAAATAACCTGGAACTAGAACTTACATTTAAAAACAAGCTTGTCCAATCCATGGCCCATGGGCCACATGCAGCCCAGGATGGTTATGAATGTGACCCAACACAAATTTGTAAGCTTTCTTAAACATTATGGTATTTGTTTGCAATTTTTTTTAGCTCATCAGCTATCATTAGTGTCAGTGTATTTTATGTGTAGCCCAAGACAATTCTTCTTCCTCCAATGTGGCCCAGAGAAGCCAAAATATTGAACACCCTTTTTAAAAAGGAAAACAGACTGTAAAAGCTTGGAAAATTTACAGACTGGCCATGTGGTAGAAAATAAAAACCCACTTTCTGAGGAGGAATTCAAGCTGGCTGTAGACATTTGCATAAGTAAAAAGGACCTGAATGTTAATAGTCAAGACAATGAGGAAAATGCCTCAAAAGCATTCTAGAGACCTTTGCAGTAGCTGCTTTCATCACAAACCCAGAGGTCTAGGAGAAAAGAATGGTTTTGTGGGCCAGGCCCAGGGCCCCACTGCCCTGTGCAACCTGGGGACACTGCTTTCTGAGTCCCAGCCACTCCAGCTCTAGTCATGGCTGGAAAGATCCTAGACATATTTCAGGCCACTGCTCCAGAGGGTGCAAGCTGTAAGCCTTGATGGCTTCTACGTGGTGTTAAGCCTGCAGGTGCACAGAGCACAACAGTTGAGGATTGGGGGCCTCCACCTAGACTTCAGAGGATGTATAAAAATGCCTGAATGTCCATGCAGAAGTCTGCTGCAGGGGCAGAGCCCTCGTGGAGACCCTCGGCTAGGGCACTGCAGAGGGAAAAATGTGTGGTTGGAACTCCTACATAGTGTCCCACAAGCACAATAACTAGAGGAGCTGTGAGAAAAAGAATACCATCTTCCAAACCCCAGAATGGTAGAGCCACTGCCAGCTTGAATCATGCACCAGAAAAAGCCATAGGCACTCAATGTCAGCTTGTGAAAGTGCCCTAGGGGGCTGTGCCCTGCAGAATCACAAAGGCAGAGATTCCCAAGGCCTTCAGAACCCACCCCTTGCATCAGTGTGGCCTGGATGTAACATATGAAGTCAAAGAAGATTATTTTGGAGCTTTAAGATTTAATGACTGCCCTAATGGATTTTGTACTTGCATGGGGCCTGTAGCCCCTTTGTTTTGACTGATTTCTTACTTCTCAAATATATTTATTTACCCAGTTTCTGTACCCCTGTATCTTGGATGTAACTAACTTGTGTTTGATTTCATAGGCATGTAGGCAGAAGGGACATGCTTTGTCTCAGATGAGACTTTGGACTGTGGACTTTTGAGTTAATGCTGAAATGAGTTAAGATTTGGAAAACTGTTGAAAAGGGATTATTGTATTTTGCAATGTGAGAATGAAGTGAGATTTGGGAGGGGCCAGGAGTAAGATGCTATGGTTTGGATTTGTGTCTCTGTACAAATCCCATGGCAAATTGTAATCCTCAGTGTTGGTGAAGGAGACTGATAGGAGGTGATTAATGAATGTGGACAGATTTCCCTGTTGCTGTTCTTGTGATAGTGAGTTCTCATGAAATCTGTTGTTTTAAAGTGTGTAGTGCCTACCCCTTCACTCTCTCTTCCTCCTTCTCTGGCTACGTAAGATGTGCCTCCTTCCTCTTTGCCTTCTGCCATGATTGTAGGTTTTCTGAGGTCTTCCCAGCCATGCTTCTTATACAGCCTGTGGAACTATGAGCCAGTTAAATTTCTTTTCTTTATAAATCATGCAGTCTCAAATAGTTCTTTATAGCAATGTAACAATAAACTAATACAAATTTTAAAGTAAAGTTTCTCCCCCCAAAAAAGAGATGAGAAAGATAAACAAATCTATACATAAATTTAACAGCTTAGATAAATGAATTTCTCAGTAAACACAAAGTACTCAACCAAAATGAAATAGAATGTTTTAATAGCCCTATAATGATAAAGAATATAAAATTCATAATTTTTTAAAAACTCCCAAAAAAGAAGTCTCCAGGCCCAGATAACTTTAATACAAATTCTACCAAACATTTAAAGATAACTAATACAGATTCTATACAATCTCTTCCAGAAAACAGAAGTTAAGAAAACACTATCCAACTCATTTTAAAAAGCTACTATTACCCTGATACCAAAATCAGACACAAACAGTACTGAAAAGAAAGGAAAACTACTAAAGAATATCCTTCATAAATATACATGTCAAAATCCTTTTTAAAAATATTAGCAAATAGAATTTAGTAATATATAAAATGAATTGTACACCATGAGCAAGGGAGTTTAATTCCAGAGATACAAGGCTGTTTCAATATTTGAAAAATGAGCCAATGCCACCTTAGGTAACTTGGAAAAAAAAGAGCAAATTAAATTCAATGAGAAAAAAACAAATAGTAAAAGTTAGATCAGAAATAAATGAAATTGAAAATAGAAAAAAACAGTAACACCAAAAGCTGGTTATTTTAAAAGATCAATAAAATCAGCAAGCCTTGAGCTAGGCTAACTAAGAAAAAAATAAAGTACACAAATTACTAATATCAGAAATGAAAGACGGGACATCACTACAGATTTCATGGACATTAAATATTACCCATTCTCAGGTAGTTCTTTATAGCAATGTGAGAATGAACATTTCTCACATGTTCATTATGTGAGAAGTATTATAGAATAAAGAATAAAGGAATATTATGAACAACTATATGCCCCAACATTTGGTAACCTAGATGAAATGAAACGATTCCTTGAATGACACAATCTTTCAAAATTCAGACAATAAAAAATAGGCAATGTAAATAGGTCTCTATCTATTTTAAAAATTGAATCAATAATTAATAACTCTCCAAAAGAAAAAGCATCAGACCCTGGTGGGTTCACTGGTAATCTCTATCGAACATTTAAAGAAGAAATTATGTCAATTCCCTGAAATATCTCCCAGAAGATAAAAGCAGAGGGAATTCTTCCTAACTTATTCCATGAGGTCAGCATCACCCTAACAACAAAATCAAAGTAATTGCAAGAATAAAAACTATAGACCAATTTATCTGATAAATGTAGATGGAAAACCCCTCAACAAAATATTAGCAAACTGAACTCAAATATGTATAAGAAGACATTTTTTCTGCTCCTTGTATCCCAGCCACTCCAGCTCCAGCCATGGCTAAAATGAACCCAGAAACATTTCAGGCAGGATACACAATACGACATAATCAAGCAGGAGTTATTCCGTATATTCAAGGCTAGTTCAACATTCAAAAATTGATTAATGTAATCAATGACATTGACAGGCTAAAGAAAAAAATTACATGATCATACAAATGGAGAAAAAAACACTTGAAAAAAATCCAACACTCATTTATGATAAAATATCTCAGTAAAATAGAAATAGAGTCAAACTTCTTCAATTTAATAAAGAATATTTCTTCATACTTATGAGAAACTAGAAGCTTTCCCACTAAGATCAAGAGTAAAGCAAAGATATCCTCTCTCACCACTCCTTTTTGACATCATACTGAAAGTCCTAGGCAATACAATAAAACAAGAAAAGAAAATAAAAGATATACTAATTGCAAAAGAAGAAATTATATTGTCTTTGTTCACAGATGACATGAATGCTGTGTAGATTTTTTTAAAAAGAACTCCTGAAACTAACAAACAATTATAGCAAGTGATTGTATCTAGCCTTGCAGGACACAAGGTTAATAAAGTGAATTGTTTTCCTGTCTGCCAGCATAAATAAGAAGTATTTAAAATTAAATATTTAGGTATACATCTAACAAAATATGTACAAGATCGTATGAGAAAAAATACAAAATTCTGATAAAGAAAAGAAGAAATAAATAAATGAACAGATATTCCATGTTCATGGATAGGAAGACTTGATATTATCAAAATGTTAGTTATTTCCAACTTAATGTATAGACTCAATGCAATTCCAACCAAAATCCCAGTGATTTACTTTATGGATATCTACAAAATGATTCTAAAATTTATATGGAGAGGCAAAACACACAGAATAGCCAATACAATATGGAAAGAGGAGAACTGACACTATCCAACTTCAAGTTTAATATTAAAGGTATAATAACCAAGACCACGTGCTATTAATGAAAGAAGAGAAAAATAGATCATGAAACAGAATACAGAGACCATAAATAGACCAACATAAATATAATCAACTTATCTTTGACAAAGAAGCAAAGGCAATGTAGTAAAAGACAGACTTTTCAACAAATGGTGCTGAACAAATAAACATTCACATGCAAAAATAATCTAGACACTCTTTGGGAAAACTAACTAAATAAATCTTACATTTTTCAAGAAAATTAACTCAAAATGGATGATAGTTTAAGTGTAGAACATAAAGCTATAAAACTTTTAGAGATAATATAGGAGAAAAATCTAGATAACCTTGTTTTTGTCAATGACTCTTTAGATACAACATCAAAGGCACTACCCATAAAAGAAATAATTGATAAGCTGGATTTTGTTAAACTTAAAAATGTCTGCTCTGTAAAAGATACTATGTAGAGAATGAAAAGACAAGTCATATACTGGGAGAAAATATTTGCAAAAGACATCCAATAAATCAACTGCTGTCAAAATATACAAATATACTCTTAATACTCAACAATAAGAAAATTAACAACTTGGTTAAAAAACAGAACAAAGACCATGACAAGAACCTTACTAAAGAAGATATGCAGATGACAAGCATATCATGACGCTCCACATCATATGCGTTTCCATAGTGAAGAAAATACAAATTAAAACAAAAAGAGGTACTACCACACATCTAACAGAACAGTCAAAATCCAGAACACTGACAATACCAAATTCTGAAAAAGATATGGAGCAATAGCAACTACCCTTCTTTGCTGGTGAGAATGCAAAATAGTGCAGCCACTTTGGAAGACAATTTGGCTGCTTCTTACAACACTAAACATACTCTTACCCTATAATTCAGCAGTAACACATTTTGGTATTTACCTAAATGAGTTGAAAACTCTTGTCCACACAGAAACCTGCACAAGGACAGCAGCTTTATCATAACTGCCAAAACTTAAAAGCAACAAAAATGTCTTTCAGTAGGTGAATGGATACATAAACTGTAAATCCAGATAATAAAATATTATTCAGCACTAAAAAGAAATGAGCTATCAAGCCATTAAAAAGAGGGGTCCAGGTATGGTGGCTCATGCCTGTAACTCCAACACTTTTGGAGGCTGAGGCGGGCAGATCACAAGGTCAGGAGATCTAGACCTCACTGGCCTACATAGTGATACCCCGTCTCTACTAAAAATACAAAAATTAGCTGGGTGCCATGGTGCATGCCTGTAAACCCAGCTACTCAGGAGGCTGAAGCAGGAGAATCGCTTGAACCAGGGATTGAAGGTTGCAGTGAGTCGAGGTCGTGCCACTGCACTCCAACCTGGCAACAGAGCAAGACTCCGTCTCAAAAACAAAAACAAAAATGAGGGAAACTTAAATGCATATTACTAAGTGAAAAAGGCCAATCTGAAAAGGCTACATATTGTATGCTTACAACTATATGACATTCTAGAAAATGCAAAACTAAAAAGATCAGTGGTTTCCAGAAGTAGGAGAGTGGATAAATGAATAAGGCGGAGCACAGAAAATTTTTAGAGCAATGAAAATACTGTATACAAGAATATAATGGTGGATATATGTCATTATAAATTAGTCCAAACTTATACAATGTACAACACCAAGAGTGAACTCTAATGTAAACAATAAACTTTAGGTGATAAAGATGTGTCAACGTATGATCATGAATTGTAACAAATGTACTACTCTGGTGGGGGATGTTGACAACAGGAGAAGCTAAGTATATGTGGGGGCAGGGAGATTTATGAGATATCTCATTTACCTTCTTCTCAATTTTGATATAAATCTAAATCTAATACTGCTCATATATATATATATGGATAGACAGATAGATAGATAGGTAGATAGATAGATAATACTTTCTGGGGTACATGTACAGATCTTGCAGAATTGTTACATAGGTACACACATGCCATGGTGGTTTGCTGCCTCCATCCCCCCATCACCTACGTTAGGTATTTCTCCCAATGTTATCCCTCCCCAGTCTCCCCACCCCATGCTATTCCTCCCCTAGCCCCCAACCCCCCAACAGACCCCAGAGTGTGATGGTCCCCTCCCTTAGTCCATGTGTTCTCATTGTTCAACACCCATCTATGAGTAAGAACATGCAGTGTTTGGTTTTCTGTTCTTATGTCAGTTTGCTGAAAATGATGGTTTCCAGATTCATCCATGTCCCTGAAAATGACATGAACTCATCCTTTTTTATGGTTGCATAGTATTCCATGGTGTATATCTGTCACATTTTCTTTACTCAGTCTAACAGTGATGGGCATTTGGGTTGTTCCAGGTCTTTGCTATTGCAAACAGTGCCAAAATGAACATACATGTGCATGTGTCTGTATAATAGAATGATTTATAATCCTTTGGGTATATACCCAGTAATGGAATTGCTGGGTCAAATGTTATTTCTGGTTCTAGATCCTTGAGGAATCACCACACTGTCTTCCACAATGGTTGAACTAGTTAATACTCCCAGTATTAACTAGTATTAACAGTGTAAAAGCATTCCTAATACTGCTCTTAAAAAATAAAGACTTAAAAAAATGAATCAATGTAGTCCATCATAGTAATAGGCTAAAGAAGAAAAGCACATGATCATATCAATAGACGCAGAAAAAGCATTTGACAAAATTAAATACCCATACATATAAACAAACAAAAAAAAACACTCTCACAAAACTTCCTTGACTTGATAGAAATAATCTATAAAAATAAAACAAAGCGCTTTCCCAGGCGGCTCCCAAAGATGGCAGAGGTGCAGGTCCTGATGCTCGATGGTCGAGGCCATCTCCTGGGCTGCCTGGCAGTCATCGTGGCTAAGCAGGTACTGCTGGGCCGGAAGGTGGTGGTCATTCGCTGCGAGGGCATCAACATTTCTGGCAATTTCTACAGAAACAAGTTGAAGTACCTGGCTTTCCTCCACAAGCAGATGAACACCAACCCTTTCCAAGGCCCCTACCACTTCTGGGCCCCCAGCTGCATCTTCTGTCAGACCATGCGAGGCTTGCTGCCCCACAAGACCAAGCGAGGCCAGGCCGCCCTGGACCACCTCAAGGTGTATGATGGCATTCCACCGCCCTACGACAAGAAAAAGCGGATGGTGGTTCCTGCGGCCCTCAAGGTCGTACGTCTGAAGCCTACAAGGAAGTTTGCCTATCTGGGGCACCTGGCTCATGAGGTTGGCTGGAAGTACCAGGCAGTGACAGCCACCCTGGAGGAGAAGAGGAAGGAGAAAGCCAAGATCCACTACCGGAAGAAGTAACAGCTCATGAGGCTACAGAAACAAGCCAAGAAGAATGTGGAGAATAAAACTGAAAAATACACAGAGGTCCTCAAGACCCATGGACTCCTGGTCTGAGCCCAATAAAGACTGTTAATTCCTCAAGCTTGGCCTGGCCTGCGTTCCTCCATCGTCGCCCTGGAATGTGTGGGACCCAGGGGCAGCAGCAGTCCGGGT